>JYDO01000221.1:0-56080 GCA_001447755.1 Trichinella papuae | reverse complement strand
GCTTCGTGTCGTCCTCGATCTGCTTCGTGTCGTCCGCGATCTGCTTCGTGTCGTCCGCGTTTTCACTTTATCTTTTCTTCATTGTCCATATCTGTAAGAATGTTAAATGTTAAATCAAAAATTTTCTCGCTTTATCACATAAGAAAATTGAGAATATGAACAAAGAATTTTGAAATTGAAAAAGTATTAACAATTAAAAATAACGTTACCAAAATGATTATATAGAGAGTTTCTTAAAAAATTAACACAACGAGAAAAATAAAATACTTCCAACAGTTGAAAATGGACTTCCATAGTTACTGAACGCCTTAAATAAACTCATAGAACGTTTCACAACGCTACCGCTTGCCACGTAGGTCAAGCAAACAAGTGCACCGTTACTGATGATAAGGCAATTTTCAAACGACCCTTATTTGCATAATGTAGCGCTAGAAACTGATTTTTGTGTGAATTATTCTACCGTAACGCCATGAAATTAGGAACATTGAAAATTCATGCACAGCGAACCGCTAATCTAGCGAATGCAATGTATTAGAATGGAATAATTTCAAATGATTGAAAATGAGAATTTAGATCCATAAAATTGAAAGTAGTTTACGTGGGATAGAAATTCTTTTTTTTAAGACGAAGTCTTGCCTAATCTTATTATACGAAAATCAAAAATATATAATTTTACAGTGAAATATCTTACATCTTACATCAAGCACTTAATTAAAGTTAGGAATTTGAAGCACCCTTTCGAAGCATCTCTATCCCAGCCTTACAGAATCAGTAGGCACAAGAAATCGTACATGCCTTTTGTTTTCTTTTGATCTGCCTCGTGCTGTCCATGGATTTTTGTACGGTGTCATCTGCATTTTTATTTTATATTTGCTCCATTCTCTCTATACCTACAAAAATGATATTAAATCAAAAATGTCTTCATTTCATCACTTAGTAAAAGTTAGACCAAATTAAAAACTAAATTTTAAAATATGATAATTAACTGCTTTTTAATTAAAAGGTAACATTTACATAATAATTATACAAAAATTTTGAAGATAATTAAAACACACAAAAACGAATTACTTTTCAGAAATTGTAAACCGTCTATAGCCACTATTTAATGCCATAGTAAATTCAGAGAACATTTTACAACGCTACCACTTGCCACGTAAGTCAAACAAACAAATGCCCCATTACTGATGATAAGGCAACGTCATGGCGATCGTTATTTGCATAATGGAGCGCTAGAAATCGGTTTTAGGTGATTAGAAATTTCTGAAGATCTTCTTTTGATTGGTCATTTCATTTTCGGTTATTAAATTTGTGTATTAGATTTCATTTTTACCATGTATGTTTTTATGAAAATTTCATCTTTTAACTGGAATCATTTAATTTTTTATTTTGTAGCGATTTGTTTTCCAATGTGTGCTCTTCTAATTTTATTACTGGACATCCAAGAACAACTTAAAGAACAAGAATCGTATTAACCATAGATTAGAAAGTTCTGCAAAAGTTTCATTGAAAACTACGTTGTATTTGCGGAATAGAGAGCCTCTAAAGTTGCCATCATGCCTATCTTAATACACAGGATAGTAGTCAATCTGAAACTCCCTATAAACGGAACCACGATGCTTTAATTTCACTAAGGGAGACATCTTCGACATTTTCGTGAAGCATTCGTTCAAATTCGGCAATCTTGTGCAATATTTCATGGTTTTGGGCATAAAATAAAATAATAATAAATAACGAATAAATACATAAAATTGCGTAAATAAAAAATTTGTTTATCATTGCTGTAGTACAAAAACGACACTCAGGTACATATTTGTATTAAAATCAGCAACTTTAGCTTGCGGAAATTATAGAAAATTTCCGTATAAAAATTAATAAAATGCATATGCACGCCTTATTATTAATAGTGCACATTTCATTTGCTTTTCAGTTTTTCCCACTAAAATCACATCAAGATTCAACGTTTTCGGCAATATCTCGAGAAATACGCTTTCATGCAACGTGCGACCAGGTTATTCCCTAATTTTTTCTGATCGAATCAACTCATTTTTGGAGAGAAATAACGTTTTCGGAAATTTCGAAATTTCATGGGCTATAATAGCCTTTGCTGTTTTCGCGTTGTCAGTGAAAACTTTTTTTTCGCATTTTTCGTGATACATCGATAAGTAGTGATAGATTACAGGGTTTTGCAAGGTGTCATCCAAAACTACCTTTGCTTTGTGGAATAAAGAGCCTCTATATTTGCCACCATGTGTATCTTAATACACAGGATAGTAGTCAATCTGATACTTCCTTTAAATGGTACCAGCATGCTTGAATTTCAGTAAGGGAGATATTTTCGACATTTTAATTAAGTTTTCGTTCAAATTCGGCAATCTTGGGCAATATTTCCTTGTTTTGGCCAATTCATTTTTCCTTCATTTTCCGTGCATTTCGAATAACTTGATAAAAGTTGTTGTCACCATGGTTTGAAATGTGTATAAAACCTTGATTTCATACGTTTCTCACTGATTTGTTTCATTTTATCGATTAGTGAAAAGAAATTTCTAACGCTGCGACTGCTATTATTCATTAATAGCTGAGTGTCCTAACGTATGCCTTTGCCATGTTCAATTTCCTCAAAAAGCAGTTGGTTCTCACTTTCTATTTATGAATTAAAGGATTGTTTCATCTCAACTTGACTGTACAGTAGACATATATATATATATATTTATTTATTTATTTATTTATTTATTTATTTATAATGAAACGCAAATCAACCACCAGTGAAAGATCTCTGACGATGGGTACACCAACTTTTGAAGGCTTTTATATTTGATTTCCAAGGAAAGTATGAATTGCAATAATACCAAAGAAGAATAGCAGACGTTAGTAAGTATAAATGATTGCAAAAAATAATGATAAATAAATGCTGTTGAAATAAAAGAATCGAAATGTAAGTAAGAGCACATTGAAATTTTGTTGGTAATATTGTTTTTGTTAGATTAGTACCACATAAAGTTAGTTTTGGTACCTGCTGCGTATAGCTCAAACACGACATTATACTAATAATCATACACAAATGTTCATTGCCCTTAACTAAAAGTGTAAAGCTTGTTTAACATATACTGTCCTTCAATGGTAAATCAGTTGAAATCTAACATTCAGATTTCATTTGTGAAAATATTCCTGCATTCAGATTTCACGTTACTTCTATTCTTCACGTATTACTTACCACAAACAAAGCAACAATTCAATGCTTTCAAACTGAACATAATTTTCTTTTTATGTATTCAACTGCCGTTATAGCATTCCACTAGAAATTAGAATACATGTTAATACATGCATCCATTCATAACATTAAAAGGCATAACAAAACACACCTATTACAACAATTTATCATACATTATATATTTATTTAATATAATGTAACATAATTATTATATTCGGACAATATTATGTTTGAAAATTCAATGGTAGTGCGTCGAACACAACAAGCGCTGATCAACATCTTCATTTACTTGATGTGTAGTACATCACGGTTCAATTTTGAGAAAAATCTCAACCGATGGCTTTCCTGTGTATTATGACAGAACGTATGCCTTCTGCAGAGGCCATTTATTACAAAAGTACTGGATATTGCTGACTGAAATTTTCAGCACCGCACACGCGGGAATACTCCATTTTACATATTACATTAGAAACGTTCACCACTTTCAAAAAATGTTTTCTATCCCCCAAAACAGTATAGGTCCATGAGATTTCTTATCAATGTGCAGACAATTTTTATCTGCATAGGAAAACGCGAAGCAGACAAAAGTTGCACAGTAAATGAACGAGCGCAGCCACCAGATTACTTTCCCGCTGCCCAACTTGTTGAGACTTACCTCTGTGTTCCGCCGCTGCACTAAGCTGTTGAGAAATTAGCAAAGATTAAAATTAAATAAGTCATCAATGTGCTGTCATTGACTCGGTAAATTAACATTGAATAGCAAGTAGTGGTTATTCTAACATTTTAAAATTAATATTAGAAAATTATCAAATTTTCCAAACAGTATATGATGCTGTTGATATCAAAAACGGTTTTGAATTAAATGAAAAAAAAACATACATAACTTCGGAAAAATGCATGACGCTAAAAAACAATGAAATGAAATCAATTCATCCAGAAACAATCAGAAAATAATTCTTACACATCTCCTAATGAAGTACTTACTGTAAATACTGTGCATAGGAAATTGCATTGCGTTGGAAAACAAGGTCCCGTAGGACTGCAAAAATTTTTTAATAAATAATTCGTTGGGTGTTAGCAGACTAACTCTCAGAAAAACTTCATCGAGCTGCACTGCTCCCCTCCAACAAGGACTTCTTTGCCAATAAGAAAAGCTACGCAATTCTTTGTATAATGCAGTTCTTCAACAACTTAATTGGGTTCTATGTAAAAATTACAAACGTAATTAAAATGTTCCGCAGATAAAATTAAATAAATATAAGCGAAATAAAATTAAAATTAAAAAATAAGATGTAATTAAAATTTCACAATAAATGTAACATAACATGAATTTTTTAAAATTATTTTACTTTTCACTCCAACATGAACGAATATGAATTCTATGTTCACTTAATTCAGAACTTTTCAAAAGCTTTCTTCGATCCCGGTGCTTTGGTTACTTTGATAACATTGAAACGAACGGTCTTGCTCAATGGTCGACATTCCCCAACTGTAACTATGTCACCAACCTTAACATCACTAAAACGAAACTTGAAATTAAATAGTTCAAATTATACTGAAACAAAAAATATATATTTCGTTTTTCAATTTCACAGTTTAATGTGAAACCAATTTCCAACTTAAACTTAAAAAACATCACAATGCAACCCACAAAAATGACTGTAAAAATGGGTAAAAGAAATCCACCGAAAAGTTCATAATTTAACAACATATACTTACCGAAAGCATGGGCTCAAATGCACAGACATGTTTTTGTGGCGCTTTTCAAATCGAGCATACTTCTTAACATAATGAAGATAATCACGTCTAATTACAATAGTTCGCTGCATCTTCATTTTCATAACAACACCAGTTAAAATTCGTCCACGAATGCTGACATTACCAGTAAACGGACATTTTTTATCGATGTAATTTCCCTCTTTTGCCTAATAAAAGGATTGCAGGAAACCAATACTGTATTAAGATAAAATACAAAGTATTTCTGAAAATTCAAATATATGATGCAACTTAATGCTTCTAGTTCATAATGTCTAAACATTTATTCAGTAATAACACATACGAGCTGTGGAGTTTTGAAGCCCAGTCCAATATTACGCACCCATCGAAGTGGCTTTTTGGATTTCTTTTTCCCGACCGCAGTAATGGTTTTTCTATTCAAAAAAACATGTGGTTGCTTTTGGAATGATCTTTCTGTCTAAAAATTATAAATAATAAATATAACCATATATTTGAAAATTCAAAAACAACATTATACTTGATCAATAGTCGTAGACATGTTTCAATGACTAATCAATAACTGTGAACGCCGAAAAATACAGTTTCTACAAAAAAAGTTAAATTTTAATTTTTTCATATAAAAAAATATAACAAATGCCAAAAGAAATTATTTCCAACTATCACCATTAAAAAAACTTAGTTCATGCTACACGTTTATCAGCATACTATATTACGGTAGGTTGATTTTCAAGTTCAAATAAGAGAGTTTTTATTAACATTCGAGAGAGTCATTAACAGATTCACTGACAAATAAATACAACCTTATACATAATTAAAAGTTAATTATAAAATTTAAGAACAATAGATAGTGCATGTTATAATTTTCCTTTCATATGAAAAACAATAAATGCATTTTTTGCAAGATTGCACTTTTAATCAAATTTTAATAAATAACAAACTACTGTCACTTGTAAATGAATGATAAATAACATTACTACAATCAAATTTTATCATGGCGTTTATCAGAAGTTATTCAGCTACAGTTTATGCTAACCTATTTAATTAATTAATCTTCGCTTACTTTATTTACATTATTATTTCGACTTTAACATCCACTTAATCATAATGTGAAAATTTTTAATGCCAATTTTGCCAATGCAAACATTTTATTGAGTTTCAAACAATTTAAATTTTACTTTATTGTTATTGTTCACAGTTTATGCTAAATTCTAAACTGTTTGTCAATTTAAATAAATATAAATGAATATGTGCATTAAAATACATTTTAACAAAAAGTTTACTGTAACAATGTAAAATATAATCAGGTCAAATTTTAAAAAATTTATACTGACACGTCAAACATTAAAGGGGCCGTTTGAATTGAACTCATTGCTGTTGAAATGAACTTCGTTCGACGTGCTTTGATTTTTCTCTTTATTGCGTTATTGTTCACCTTTTTAATTCCCCCCGACGTTGAAGGTAGTGTATCCTGGAAATCAGCCATAAAGAATAGAGTGCTGAAAACGTGGAAAAAAAGCAGAGGTATGTGGAAATTGGCTCAAAAAGGATTTCGGTTTGTCGCACCAGTTTCTTATCGAATAAAGTACGATTATGCCCAGTATAATTTGCGAATGAGTAGAGACGATATAATAAGAGTTTTGTGTGAACTTGGACGGGCCGCATTTTATATTCGCATATTCAAAATTCACGGCAAAGACACCAGGCGTGAAGTGAAGCCGATTCCATTGTCATCATTTCCGGATCCGCCTCTTATGCATGTACATCCAGTTTTACAAGATCCATGTACGACGAGCTTTTTCGCTTGCGTTGCTACAATTGCAAAAGCATTTGACCACAGCCAATTCGCTAATCCAGAGATGTTCACAAAAGCCCATTCTTCTGTAAGTGAGCGTTGGCAAGAAGTGGATCAACTGGACGATTCTAGCTATTTTCCACCAATGGCGGACATGGATGATTATTTTGTTTTTGGAACTTCTGCAATGTATTTCATGTGTTGGATGACTATGCTGCAGTTGCCGTTGCTAAGGCATTTACCATACTGCAGCCACACGGATAAATGGTTCATTGGATTCAACAAACATTTTTACAGCTACATTCAGCCATCTGCTAAAGTAAATAGTACCTATTTGATTGACTTTCTCGACGAAGAGCCTTTTCGTTGTGCATTGTTCAGGTAAGATTTCCAAGATTTCTCAATTTCTGAAAGAGAAAGACAAATATACACATGCATGCATTTGTAATAAGTTATATTTGTATATTTGCATGTAACAGAAACAGAAATAAAAAAAATACTGACTACGTTAAGTTTTTAATTTAAACATTTTAATTGTAATGTATATAATGATTAAGTAGTTACTTGTAAATGACGTGTACTTTTTGAAGTTTCTGCCCAGATCCATGTTGCGAACGAAGATCAGTACATCAAGCATCTTGTGATCATGATCCACTGAATTATTGTACAAAGCAAGGTCTAAGTGGCTGTCATTTGGATTTGAATGAAAATACGAATTTTTTTGACCTGATTCAGAATCGTTTGAACAGCAGTTGCAGTTGTCCAGAACACGGAATGCGTTATGATCCGAATGCGTTGATGTGCGTTGATGTGGACGAATGCGGTGAAGGAACGGCTGTATGTTCTAAATTTAACACAGACTGCGTCAACACCGTCGGCGGATACATCTGCGTTTGTAGAGCTGGCTTCAAAGAAAGCAATTTTGGATGCGTGGTTAATTTGGATCCAATAGACGACGTTGTTGTCATTGCCACTGCTAATGCGTCACAATTATCATCATCTTTTTACTGGTTACTATTTTTTTTCATCATGTCATTTTGTTAAATTTGCATGGCTTTGCAATTTGAAATGGAAAACAACGCAGTTATTCAGAAAATGCTGAATGCCTGAACTGGTGATGCCCGTTTGAATAAAGATTGAAAATGTTGTTCAAGTAAATTCAGAGTAAATTTATTTTTTGAAAATGCGTTTCAATTCCAATATACGTTGGTAAGCTTTTAAGTGAATAAATTTAACCTAAATAGTATTATTTTTTTGAAAAAGTACACAAAATTGGCAACTGAAAATAAAAATGCTGTATATATCAAAGTAAACAAATTCAGTTCCTATTATTAGTATCATTTCGATAAAATCTCAAGCAAGAGAAAGTGAAAAATTCAACGACCAAACAAATTTGCTTTTAAAGTTATTTACTTTAAAAAGGACTAAACAAAATAAACAGAAATTAACGTTTAAAAACATTATACTCCTCTTCCATAATGAAACAACATTAGCAATAATCGGCAAACAAATAGGCGTACAATTTATGAGCAATTTATATACAAAATAAACAATACAAATCTGATCAAAAAGAGTTTAATAGAACTAAAAATAAGAAAGGAAGCAATGTTTAGATGAATAAATTTTAAATTCAATGCAGTGTTGCTTGCAATCTGGGGAAAGGTTTTCATAAAATCCAGTGATGTAATATTTATTGACATAAGAGATAAGAAAACTGAACGCAAAGACCAATTGAATAGATGCACAAATATACATACCAGATGCAAACGTGAGCGACACATTGACATCACTTTACACATTTCGAGGTTCGTATTGTACAATTTCTGACGTCAGCTTCAATCTGATTTTCGTTATTTCTTAATATTAACACAAATGACCAACCAAACCGTGCAACAGACGATCTCAGACAGAATCACTGCACAGTTTACAAGCTAACAAGTGTGCTTGAAAATATGTATATTTTAACAAGCAATTTAAGAAATGATTTTAAACTATTCTTATGGTATGCTACGTTCGCTTTTTCCATTTTCATTTCTACGGAAGGTATGTATCAGCTTTGTTGACATTTCGCTCTTTCTTCTTCTTAACCACTCCTCCACAAATTACGCTCCAAAATTAATATCATTTTTAATATGCTTTTATTTTTAAAAAATTTCACTTGCACTATTTATTCGACATAACAAATAATTAAACTGTTCACTATAACTTTGCTCTCCTCTTACTGATAGAACATTTTTATCGGTTTTACTTTTTTTTAGTTTAAAAGTATTATTCCTATGAGTGTATGCTGAACTTCACAAACAACACAACAAGCTAATAATTACTAACTGTGAATGGTTGCAATATCTGATGGCTTGATAAGTTAAAAAAGTTTTAACTTTTCAAAAATTATTTTTATAATAAGCATGAATTAATTTAAAGTTTAACAGTGCTTTATTCAACAGTTTCCTATATATAAAAATTAGTCTGAAATAATTTTTTCGGCACTAAATTTGAGTGAAACTGAGGAATAAATATTTTTTGGAAACGCACAGTTCAGCAATATCAGTTATCGTAAAAAAACGAAAAGAAATGAAAATATTTCCAGTGTTGTTACTTTTTAAGTACTGGATTAACACTATAATTCTTTCTTCTATTTATGTTTCAGAAATTTAGCTGATATCATAACAATATAACATTAACAAATCAAAAGCTTGACAACAGCAAAATACGCACTTTAGAATTGAATAGCAATTTCTAGAAATATTTATTGATATTTATTGCACTGATATTGATTGATTTCTAAAACCTGGGATTGGATTTTCACGTATAAAAGCAAGGCATTTCTAAAACAAACATCACAGAGAGCATATTTATGCTGGTTGTTGCTTCACTTTAAAACAACCAAAGATAATAAATGCATTCGGTTAATAAAAGAAAGCGAACAAAATTTTGCACCGCATTATAGCACCATAGTCAAATTGTTATTCATTTAATTAATTAATTAATTAATTATTCATTATAATTAGCTTTCAACTATAATTTAAGAAATGACTATAATCACCCGTAATTGAGGTTCAAAAGCAGAACCGTTTACTTAACTTGAATATACTTCATAAAATTCAGTTTCAACTAATGCTTTCATTTAAAATTATGTTATCAAAAAATTATTTGAATGTTTTTTATAGGAAGAAGCATACAAGATAACGCATGCAACAATGGTAATACTTTGTCAAAAAAAATCATTCACTGCTGCACTAGTTTACTGTTAAGTTTACTGCACTAGGAACACCAGACGTGGGAAAGCTTTGCAAATTAAATTCTCATCGATACCAAGCAAGGCCTGAAAACCCTGAGCAATATTTAAAATGCTATCAAGCTTTTGATGATATCACATGTGGAATATGGCAAATACAAGACTGCCCTAAAGGAAAAATATTCAATTTCAATCAACAAAAGTGTGTAAAAAGCAAAACAACGAAAGCTAAAAGTAAGCAACTTAAAATGAAAATCACTTAGTCAGTCCTCTTATTACAGACAATGATTCAGAAAATGGTATTCAATTAAGATATATGCATCCATACGGTGAGAATGATTTTCGGTGAGAAAATAATTTTCAAATTATTTGAATCAAAATTTTTTTCAGGATATGATTATGGACTGGGATATTTTCCAGTAGATTATGCATATGGTTACGGTTATGGAATGGGATATCCTTATTATGGTGGTTACTACATGCCTGGTGTATATCAACCATATATATACGGATATGGTGGATATCCAACAATGCCTGGAGGAAATATTGGTAACGTAGGAGGAGGAGCAGGCATAAATCCAGGCGTCGGTCAACCCGGTGTTCCGGGCGGTGGAGCTATGCAACCTAACCCCAATGTGGGAGGAGTTGGAGGAGGAATGAATCCAGGCGTTGGTCAACCCGGTGTTCCGGGTGGTGGAGCTATGCCACCTAACCCCAATGTGGGAGGAGTTGGAGGAGGAATGAATCCAGGTGTTGGTCAACCGGGGAATATGCCAAACTTTCCAGGACAGAATGGTCAATCATTGCCAAACGATGATGGCAAACTACCAAATGCACCAGGCCCACAAAATCCAGTATACCCACCACCTATTAATGCAGCACCACAAATGCCTGGAATGGAAAACAACAAACAAAATCAACCAAACCCACCTACTGCAAATGAGGCGCCAACACCCGGAGCTGATGGAGATTCACCTAAAAATAAGCCTGGTTCAGGTTCACCAACGACTCCAAACAACAAGCCACCCGCCAAAAATAACGTTCCTCCAGGATGGGACAATATCTTTTCATTTTTAAATGCTGCTGGTAATTCAAATCAAAAAAGTGGATGATCGATATACGATGAACTGATAAAGATAAAGAAATGAACTGATAAAGAAATGATAATAAATACAATATCATAATATTCAGAATTTTTCAAAAACATTTCTACAAATTACAGCAAGAAAACAAGCAAAAATTCAATTGGATTTAACTTTAAAAGTAAATAAAAATTAATAAATAAAAAACAATTGTTAAATGAATTTCAAATACTATTTATTGCTTATTGAGTAACAAAGTTTTCTCAATGTGAATATACTAAATTATATATATTTATTTGAAATAGCGCACATCAGCAACTCTAAAAACACTGCATAATACAATCGAGACTAAATGAATACCATATATATATATATATATTAAAGATAACGTCTATTTAATTTAACATTCGTGCAACTAATATGTGTATTTCTAGAAATAAAAACAGACAATCGGATAAATGCTGTAATTTTTTAAAAATAATAACATTAAATAAAGCATTATTGTATGCACTTGAAATTTGTACATAATTAAACAGTCAAAAACCCTTCCATTATTAATAGATGACTTAAAGAACATAAATAATTCACATTAATTGCAGACGCTAAAAGCAATTAAAAAATATCTAGAAATGTTTCAATCACATCGTATATAAAAATTAGAGCCACGCAGAACTGACATCAATCATTGTTCGACAATAATCAAAATTTCATCTTACACTTATCATAAAATTTGCTGATCAATGAGGATAACGTCCGTTACATTGAAAAGATTTTCTGCCAATTTCTTGTAACGCTTCTGCATTAAATAAGCTGATAACTTCGGCTGTCGATTTCGATGAAATACACCTTTACGATTTCCAACAACGCGAGTCAATGCTAAAATATTTCCAAATCAATGCAATAACAAAAGTAAAAAAGAATTTTTCATTTATAAAAATTGATAAAAAATAAAAATTCAAAAATCTCCTTTTAAAATTGATTTCTACACTTTTATTACAACAGGGATTATTTTGAACAGTTGATGCAATTTTTTAAATACAAACGATAATTTTATGAATATGCACAGGTAAAAAAAATAGAAACTTACAATCATCTGTCATAAAATCCGCAAAATTCCAAACCATTTCACCAATCAAAAATTGTTCTTTCAATTCATCAAACACGCTGTGATGTGCTTCAAGTATTCCAAGTTGATATTGAATGGAAAACATAACAGGAGGTTCCTGAAAGAGAAAAAAGGGGTTCATCTCAACTAAATAAAATTACCAAATATTGAAAATAAACTCCAATAATCGACATTAATCGATATGGTGAATGCACTTTAAAAAGCACATACGTGAGAAACTCCATCAATTGCTTCAGCACCATATTCCGTCATTAGAATTGGACGAGAAAAAGTTTCGTACCATTTTTTCAATTCGTAACTAAGCTGCTTTTTAATCAAGTTAGGTTCAGATGTTGCCCTATACCAACCGTAATATCTGTTCAAGCATAAAACATCAACATACTTGGCCTAAAATTATTCAATACTTTATTAATTCTGCTAAAACAATTAATTAAGTTCAATTAACAATAATTGCAAAAGTGTTCATTGACTAACAAAAAGTTTTTCATTTATTCTTTGCTTCAAATAAACTATAATTTTCAATTATAATTTTACAATTTGCAATGAATGCAGAATAACAGAATTTGGATTACTTTCTAATTAAGCAATGCTTAATGAAATTTAAAAGAATTCGAATATAAATACGACCTGTCTCCTCTGAATACCATTCCGATTGTCCGTAAACAATTGTAACGGGTCTAGTTGTGTCCAATGTTTTAGCAAAATTAATCAACTCTCTAATACAAAGAAAAATAAAATTTCAAACAAAATCACAATCAAATATTGATAAAATTAAATTCATACATGAAATGATTTACAGCTGCAGCGTTTTTTATAGATGGTTCATTAGCTAACGACCACATGACAACTGACTAAAAGACGGAAAAGACAACATGTAGAAGTTGATTTAAAAATTGTAATAATTTGAAAAATTCTTGCCGGATGGTTTTCATCTCTTTTGATAGTCTCTTGCAAAATCTGACGATGAAGTTTAAGAACACCTTTATCAAAGTATCTAAAAGATTCAAAAAAAACACACAATCCTCTTCACTGCATTCTACAGTTATTACAACAGCTTAATAAAAACTTTCCCTTGCACTAATGCTTCATCCCAAAATAACAAATTCAAATGATAAAAAGAAAAATAAATAATAATGAAAATAAAACTGAAACATTACCTTAAACCAACGGCAGGAACTTCCTCTACTACAACAAGACCAAGTCGATCTGCCTCTTGCATTCGTTCCTCACTGTACGGGTAGTGAGACGTACGAAAAGAATTAGCGTGACTCCACAACAATAAATTTAAATCTTTCACCATAACAGAAGCATCATAACCTCTTCCCCTAATCTGAAACGCCATTTATTACAATATTCATCAAAATACAACAATTAAATATATTCTAACACGAATAATTAGTACATGATAATAATTTATAATATGATTTAAAAAAAGTATAACCTCTGAATCTTCATGCATTCCAAAGCCGAAAAAGTAAAACGGCTTCTGGTTGATTAGAAATTTCGATCCACTGACTTCAACTGTACGTATACCAAAAGGAATTCGATAAATATCAGTCACTGACCCATTATAACGCAAAATAACCTAAAGTATTAATTTTACATCAATGGCAAAATTATTTTTATGAATTTCAAAAATAAAACCGTTAAAGTATACAAATAGCCAGCATAAGATGACATGAAACGAGGCCACCAAAGAATCACATCTTGCACTTCCAGAGTTCCACGAAAGTTGAAGCCACGGGCGACAATATCACCCAAACAGGAACTTATACTAACATCAACTGATAACAGATTTGCCAAATTTGCAACACCAATCTTCGTATCAATTGAATAATTAACAAATCCTATAAATAGCATAAAATGAAAAATGAACAATAAACAGAATATTCAACCTGTTGTTCCTTCAAAATTTGTGTGAATTGCAATATTGCGGATGTACTGACAAGGCACAATGTAAAGTATAACAGAACGATGTATGCCGGCATAGTTGAAGAAATCGAAAAGCATTTTTTGCTCGAAATATCCTTCTGGATATCTGTAATTCTTCGGCTATTGAAATTATCGAATAAATTTATAAATATTAAAGAGCTGCTTTTAACAAATCTGCAAATAATACACTATTATCATTATCAGGCATTATAATACTTGTTAGAAATAGTAAATATAACCTAGTTCCTGCAATTTTTGAATAAATAATAAAAGCAAGCAAATAATTAGTGAATACAGTGAACGTGATCAAATTTGCTCTCGCAAAAACAGAAAACTGTATACTCACAAGTTTGAATTGTTCTTGTAAGAAAATTCTGCCTGAGGAATTGTCCAATAGCTTAGTGTATTATTTACTGCAACTGTGACCACGTTTACTTTCCAGAAACAAACATGCTTCTTGATACTAATTTCAAATGGCAAATGTCCTCCAATGTGATGTACAACTGAAACACCATTGATCCACTAAAATATTTCAACAAATAAGTCCAACAATAATTATATAATAAAATCAGGAAAAAATAATGCTGATAAAATTTACTTATGTTGTGTCAGCATTTTAAAAAGAAAAAAAAACACAAAGAACCCTTAATTAAAACATTCATCAAAAAGGTTATAATTAAAAAGAAACATCATTAACTACCAGATATAGAATATGTCTCAAATAAACTATATTTTTGTATATTTATTAAAAAAGAATCGTAAAAAAAAATTTTTTTTTGAATCTTACCACTTCTGCATCATAATTGACACTTCCAAATCTCAACAGTAGTTCTTTCTCCTGCTTTTCCCAATCAGCATCAACAAAAAAGGACTTTTGGTACCATACGTAGCCAACATGTCTTCTAAGTGTGTCGTTTTCCACCTGATCGTTATAACTTGCTGGAACAGCAATGCGGCTAGCATTCTGCATGAAAAAGAAAAATTAAATTACAAATATCATAAACAACACCTTTTGTAATTTAAAATTATATGCAAAAATGTCATCTTCATTTTAAATATAAAAAAGCATATTGAAGCATAGTAAAAAGTCATCAATTTGTAACAATTATTTGATTGCATTACGTTTTTCAGAAAATTAAAATTTCAATAAAATTAATGCACCATAAGCTCAACACTTTTCAAAAAATCCAAAAGGATATGTATAATGATAGTTGTTTATTGAAATAACTTACAATTTATGGAATTATATTTTCTTATTTATTTGATAATTGTTAAATGTCTCACTCGAAATAATGACAGATCCAGTTTAAACCATTTATTCAACAGTCCATAACCAATACTATTTCTCTCTTCTGCCACAAACCACCACAATCCATCCAAACTTTGCACTTGTCGAGTTTCTGATGGAAATGGATAAAGAATGCATCCAACACGATGCAAATTAACCATTTCATACAATAATAATACCAGAAAAAACAGCATAACTATTCTTCAAAATAAAATTACAATAATAAAACATATCAACGGCATTTCGTTGCACAAAAACTTCAGTTACAACAAAAAACATGTAAAACATTCATGAACATTCTTGCCACACTTAACAATCAGAAAAAAATCTGTTAAATTGGAAGGTTTTATCACTTATATCTGAAGTCCATATTTAGAACTTTTAAAAAAAATAACTTATTGTGCTTAGTCAAATATCTACTTCGTTTACAAGATTTATCTGCTCTGCATTTTCACTTTCAAATAACAACAGAAAATTTAAGAACAAATTTTAAAAAGTGGTCAATTTTTTATTTAAACAAAAACTAGTCATTTATACTACTTTTACAGTATAAAAAATGCAGGTTAATTTACTATGAACTGTCGTTTTCAATGACTTGACATTTCTATTATTCTTATTGTTAGATTGATGGAGAAGTTTTAATCTCTAGTGTATTTTTAAAAATAAAAAATAAATAAAGTGCTAGAGCATCTGCTTTAATTGCTTTAACGAGTATCAGAATAACAAGTATGCATATTCCAAATGGAAACAAGTAAATAATTAGAAACAATGCAAATTCTGCAGAAACCGCGAGTGTTACACTCTTCATTTCACAGAGAATAAAAGATTTCAGAAAAAAATTTGTTAGTTAACACGGTAAATGGAATTTTTCCAGTATGTCTTGACTATTATCTATCCTAAAATATTTAACAAAGTACATTTAATTAGTTGGTGAATTTCCAGCCTTGCAAGTGCAATAGCGACTACCACTGGAAATAGTTATGGTTCAAGAATGCATTTGTCAAAATGGAAATGTGCCTCTCAAGACTGTGCTTGAGCAATTTAATTTCGATATTGCTCAACAAATGACTAATAAAGGATAATTTCGTATCTAATGAATTCGCTTCAATTATTCTGATTCATAATTGACAAAATTTTACAAATATTATTAATGATAATGATAATGATCAACTAATGCAATAACTGATGCTCAGGGATTATTATTCAGATTAATCACGGTTTTCCATCAACTTCAGAATGTTGTTAACTTCCAAAATCGTCAGTTAAATAGTAAAATAAAATAAACCAGCACAATAACATTATTCAAATTTGACATTAAACAATATTTTTGTTTTTTCTATACAATAAAAAATAAAATTTCTAGATTCAATACTGTAGGCAACTGCTTCCAACTAACAAATTAAAATATATTTAAAAACTGGAATTGATATATGTCAATTTTTCAGAAAAGCATAACCTGTTATTTTGTTAAAATAACCATTGTCAGTTATCCTGAATGGATTTTTCTAAATCACGTGAAAGCAGTCATGTAATTTCAAATATGGAACAATCAGTTTAATAATGAATAATTCAATAACTCGTTAATGCTAATGCTTTTTTTTCTCTTTTTATATTAATATTAAAATTTTTATTTATAAAAAAAACTTCTATTCAAAATAAAAAAATTAGAGCATTTGCTATCAACTGGTTCAAATAAATGTCGCAATATTTAAATAGTAGTTGAATAGGAAACTGAAATTGTGTATCTGTGCGTGAATCAAAATAAACAGCAATCAAATTATCATTAAATACATTTTCAACTTTAAAATCAAATGGATTACTTAAATGGCAATATATTGAATGCGAAAAATTTTATCGAAACAAAATTAAAGAAACGCCTACTTACCAAAGCTGTATTGGAATCTGTTGATTACAAATTAATTGCCGACGGTATGGGACAAGTTTCACGAATTTATCGTGTCAAGCTGATTTGGTCTTGCAATGACGAAGATGTTCTACCGAATTCTGTTGTATTAAAATTTCCACGCCTAAAAGATTTCTCCGATGTAGTTAAAATGTTTCAAAAGAATGCAAATAAAAAGAGTGATGAAATAACAAAAATGATCGAAGTTGGCCACAATGTGGAATGTGACATTTACAATCTTTTCGAAAGTCTAAAAAATCCACCAGTTCCACTAATGCGGTGCTATGATGCGGAAAAGTCAAATGGTGAAAATTCAGGTAATTTCAAACTTGATTTCAATTTTATATTGCACGATATTGTATGCTACATCATCATCATTTTCATTATTATTATTATATGTCACAAATAAGAATTAATGCTAGAAAATGTCTACGTGATGATAATAAAAAATATCTCATTAGCCAGTCAACTTGCCCTAATATAGTAGTGAATTATCATTATGAAGTACAATTAAGCATCAAATGTAAAATTACTGCATTTTAAAACAAAGCTTTATAAGATTAACTAGTTAAGGAAAAAAATAAATCAGTCCACGGGAAGAAGCAATTACTTTCTTAAAGTAAATTCAGTATTCTAAACTTATGATTTTCAAATTCATAGATTTTCAAGTTTCGCAGATAATTTAAATCTTAAGTATGATTTACCCAATCGCGTTAGAATATTTGCACATAAATTGATCAGCAGAAAACCGTACTGATGTTAAATTAACAATTTCCTAGTTGATAATACACGCAGTTTAGAAATTTTCTTTAAATGTATTTTTTATAATGCTTTTCAAAAAATCAGTATAAGAATTTAAATCAATTGTCAAAAAATTTAGAATTCACACCAATTTCATCTTGCTGTTACTCGTCGGGTAGTCTGATTTTCTTGCTATTGCTACATATACACATAAATACAAATATATAAATATCTAAATATGATACTGTTGTGTAGCTTTCAAAACATTTAATATTTGTTTTAATCATTTACATTTTGTACTGCCAAAAACACAATGTGGAGACTGAACTGATAAATAATTACATTTCATTGGACCTTTTATCCTTCTTCCACAGTATGAACATAAGTGAAATTAGGTTATTTCTCATAAACAGTAAGAATATTTAAGAACAAACTTCCGAAGTATAAAAACAATTTCATACAATTCTTACTTTTAATTTTTGTTAGCATCAAGCAAAATCACTATTTTTAAATACTTCACATTTTAGGAATACTTATTTTTGAAGACATGTCACCAAATGGTGTATCAGAAGACTTTTCTACAATATTGAACGTTGATGAAATTTTCAATTTGATTTCATTGCTAGTTGACTTGCACGTTTGGAGTTTAACAACATCAGTTGACTGGAAATCAAAATGCCTTACACTTTTTAATAGACTAAAAGATACAACCGATAAATATGCCATGATGGGTGGTATACAGAATATTGTCAATGATTATCCTGAACAATTTGGATTCATGGATGTACAACGAATTCGTCATTATATGCACATTGATAATTTTACAAAACGAAAAGAACATTTAGTGAACAGCATGCCCAAAGTACTTGTTCATGGAGATTTTAAAGCAAACAACATTTTTTTCAAAAGACGTTCTGATGGAACCGCAAGCAGTAGAATAGCTGCAATTATTGACTGGCAAATGGCTGAAGCGGGGTTAATGATCGACGATATGTGTAACTTGTTAGTAGTATCTACTTCAAGCACTATTCGCAGAGAACATCAGAAAAATATAATTCAGTATTATCTAAACTGTTTAAAAGCGAAACTACCAAAAACTTTGCACCGCATCATACCAGATTATGAAACACTTTGGCATGCTTATAAGCAAATTTTTCTATTTAAAGTGGTTTTGCTTTTCAATCTGTCTATAGATATCATCAAACATAAAAATGACAACTTAGACCAGTACAACGAAATCGTGGATAGAATTACTTCTGCTTACTATGATGCGATGGAATTTTTGGATGAAGATGCAGAACACTAATTATTGAAACTACACATACAAATTAGTAAAATAGATTTAAGAAGATTCAAAATTCAAATGATTTCAGTAAAAATAAATTTAAATAAAATAATCATGTTTTTGATTAATGGATTGTACGCACTATTATTTACATACATGTAAACTAACTTTAAATGTTCTGTAATAAAATAAATCTGATCAGCAAATAATAAATAATAATGTTTTAATAAATATTTAAAACAGTACAATCAATCAGCCAACGCGTCGATTTTGATAAGATCAAGGAGATAACAACGAAATTATCATACTTAAGGACTAGTTCTAGGCGAACAATTAAATAAATTTGGTCGATAACGAACTTAGCAAAGTTCACATTCATTCCTACGCACAACAACCACGCTCAAACTGATTTCTCTTTTGCTCTGAAATTCTGATAAAACTGCGTTTAATAGCAAAAAAAAGAATTTTTTTCAAAACACTAACATTAAAATGAAAAATGAATAAACCCCCTTCCGCGATGCAGATTTGAACATAAAATTTCACATAGCGCCAAGGAAACTGAATTTCATAGGAAACGCTTGCATATCAAAATTTTAAATGCTTAACACAATCCTCGTCTGGTTATAATTGAATTTTGAAAGTTGCTTTCCGTGTGAATGCTCGTGAAAGAATAAACCATTCTTTTGCATTATGAGTTTCACAATTGCCACTATTAGCACACAGGTTTTCTTTCTACATTTTATCTTGCTTCAGATAAACTATCTGTTATGCTGAAATATTGTCATTAAATAAATATTCAACACAAAAGTACTCATGTAATTCTGAATTGAATTCAATGCAAATTTTCATCAACTAAGTTTCTATGTAAGTAAAAAATGTTTTTCATTATCAATTTCTAAAATATAAATATCCCAATAAAATTTACTCATTTTTACATTTCATAAGCTTTGAAAAAAATCAAATCATTACAGAAACTGTTTCAGCATTTCATTTGTTGCAAATAAGCAACCAAAGCGTTGGCACACATTCTTGTCATCTCGTTTTTCCTGATTATTAGTATATTTCATCAACTCCGCTTACGGATGTTCTTCAATCGTTGTAAACAATTTCATTTCACTTTCATATTTGAATAATAATAATTATTTTTTAATCTTTTAATGCTTGACAAATGTTCTCACTTTTTATTTATTCGTTTTGTCAATTGAGATTATTTAATTCAATTGGATTTTGATTGTTTCCAAGCAATCAGCGTGATTAGCAGTCAACAATTGAATAATCAACAATAATATGTCACGCCCTCGCAAAATATTTATTTACGCTTTTGGTTTAGCTGTCAAATTCAGGTAGGTCAACTGTAATGACTTGTAGAGAAGAAAGTTTAGAAAATTGAAAGCAATTAAAAATTTAAAATTACCAGAAACCAGAAAAATTGATCAATACACGATAAACAACACAAAACATCAAGTATAAGAATGAACAGAAAACAGCTATAAATGTTCGTGCAATTTTGAACTTGTTAACATCATATAAGAAATTATTACCTTACATCACTAGAATAGCATTTGAAAATGTTCCTTTATTTGGTAGTTGTTTTCCTATTTATTGACACTCACGCATGTAAGTATTACTGTAAAACAAAATTTCAAAAACAAAATCAGGTAACATTATGCAAAAATAGATAAAACTAAATTTTCTGTGATAGAGAAATTGTAACTTTTTTCTACATTGTTACGGTACATTTTCAGTTCGCTGTCCTGACAACAGTTATCCAATTCAGCATTGTCCGCGTGGGCGCTGCTCTACTGGATATTATTGCTACATGGGATGGTGTTGTATTGAACCTCACAGGGGAAACTACAGAAGAAATTTCTGGTACAATAACGACAATTACTGGCATGGAAATATATGTCCAACATGTGGGAATCCAAGTAAACACTTGAAATCTGTTCAACATCAACATGTCATTGTGCTTTTTTATTATAAAATTAAAAAATAATTTTCATTTAAAATTTCTAATATAAAAAAATAAACGTTTACTTTTTTTTTCATAAAGTATCAATTTAACATGCCAATGATATAAAATGCTATTTACGATTGTCAGGTTTTGCATATATTGTAGTTAATCAGAATTTTGGTTATTGCCCTGATGGAAGCAGATCGTACAGTTTTTGCAGAAGAGGAATGTGCCCAGGTGGCCGACAATGCATCAATGGTGTCTGTTGCGTAACTGGCTGGTATCGTTCGAATCGATATTCTCGACGCAATCGCTTCGATGACGATTATTCAAATTTTGCTTTCATAAATATCTTTTAATTCTGTTCGTGTATAAAATAAAAGTCAATGGTATAAAAATATGCAAAAAAAATTTTTATAAATTCTCGAAATAAATTGTACTAAAATGTTCACATCTTTGACATTGAACAATAATTTCAATTACAGTTTATTTAAATAAAAAAAAACAAGAAAAACAATTAAAAATGAACATAATTCATCAACGGCACAACACACGACAAGCAAATTATTGTACGTGACATATTTAAGTAGTTGGAAATGGCTGAAATGAAAAAAAATTAAAGAAACAGTTTGAAAATTTGAACTTCCAAAAATTGACCAAAGTAAGTACAAAGCAACAAAAAAAATTCCCATGTCAAAGCATATAAATAAGTATATGAGTAATATATCACTTGAGCAAAAGCTGAACAGCCATTGTAATATGCTTCTTGGTAATGTGCAACGTGGGATGTTTATTTGTTAATTTTGGAAAAAATTGCAAATCCTCTACTTTGATTTCAATCGCATTTCCAAATTGAACAAAAAGTCTTCCTAAAATATTGTCTACATTTGTAAAAGAGATTAATAAAATGATACAAAAAATTTTATCATTCACCGTCTCAGATAGTAATTTCACAAGATCTTTATTGTAAATCGGTTGCTCTTTTCCTGTTGAAGTAGCAGCAAATGTATTACTGTTCTAAATTATCAATATTTTTAATAATGCTTAAAAATTGACAAACAATTTGAAAATAATAATCTCCTCACCTCACAGTTCGCTTTAGCCCAGTCGAAAAACGATTCAAAATCCTAAAATTTACAAATAACATTGTTAATAATGATTTTAAAAAAATTATATTAAATCATATATATTACGGGAAACTGTGGAAATACAACATCCGGGCGAAAATATGAAAAACACTTTTTCGTCAGTTCCAAATTCTGCTTGAGTTTATCATCAAAATTACACTAAAATAGAATATAAAAAAATATATAAATTAATTCCTTAATATAAAAACCTTTGGTAAAAATAAAATAATGATAATAATTAAAACATGCTACTACCTTCATTAAATGCACCGTCTGTTGCAAGTTCTTTTCTGAAATGTGAACGCAGTCAGACAATGCGTAATTTTTTTCTCGCAGATCCTATAAAATATGGAATTAAAAAAAATAAATTTAAAGTGAGAAACAAAAATTGTAAACTTTATTTTTCAAATTCATCCTTTTACAATCATTTTCTAGCTCATCTATCTTCTTATTGCAACGATCGATGTGTGCTTCCATCATTTTCAGAAAATTCAACCAATATGATGATGCTTCATCATGTTCACTTTCAGCAATATTTTCTTCCAAACAGTCTTTGTACTTCATTTCTATAGCCTTTAAAATATTTGAAAATACAAATATACAAAACCAAAACAAGCACACACACTCATATATATAAGTAGAACTCGGTTATAACGATCTCGGTTATAACGATGTCTCGGCTATTGCGATAGAAATAAACTTAACCATAAATGTATCAATAAACTAAGTATATGTATGCAAACTCGGTTATAACGATACTCGGTTATAATGATCGAAATCTCTGTCCCCCATGCCCATCGTTATAACCGAGTTTCACTGTATATATATATATGTATATGCATATGTATATGCGAATATTTTACCTTCAAATGATCAAAAATCTGTCGTAGCAAAACAACGTCGAATTCATCAACTGCATCAACGACAGACTGCTGTAAACAAAATCAAAATATTAACATTAATTTCATTTTAATGAATTCTTCTAGCGATAACTAAAAGATGAACAAAAAAAAATAATTAGAAATCAAATTTTATCATAATGCAAAAGCAAAATCACAACTAAAGCATACAACATTCAACAATGCTATATATAAATATATATATATAATTAACAAAAAAAAATTATTCATCATACAACACATTTCAAATAATAAAAGAAAAGTAATTTAAAAACTTATAAAAATTAATGTTTACCTTTAAACACATCTCCGGAGTACATTTCACATCACTGTATCCATTCAATTTGTTGGAAATCTTTTCCTTTTCGACGTAGCTAAGAAATATAAATAATAAAAAATTTTCTAATATTATTACTTTATTATTAATTTTAAAAAATTCTCAAATACTTCTCACAAAGTCCATTAATTGGACTGACATTCTCAATGCCGGCATGATTCACATTGTCGGAATGATGAAATTTTGATCCATTCACCACCATCTCTTGAAGTTGAACCGGAGTTGTTACTTGAACCGTCTGCACACTGGAAAATGTTTTTATAAAATCAATTTTTTTTTAAATTTCGAAATATGATTATGCTTTCATTTTTGAAAAATGCAAAAATTTGAAAATTCTCTTACGACATATCCACCGTTTGTGCTTGTTTCGTGGATAGCTTAGATATGGCAGCAGCTTGTTTGATTGCGGTTTGTTCTTTTTCCAGTTCAATTATTTGCTTCAAAAGTGTGCTAATCATCATTTCACTGTCATCCAGCTTATTCTGAGTTGCAGTTAAAATCTAAATTTGATAATGAAAAGAAAAAGAATTTGCATAAAATACATATTTATCTGTTAAATAAATAAATTGCAACAATTAAATTATCTTGTCATACTTTCTGCAAATCACGGATACGTTCTTCCATTATTTGCTTTGCAGCTTTCTCAGACTGCAATTCCAGCATTCGCTCCGCGTTACAGTTATCCAATTGTTGCTTCATTCCTGATATAGTGATTTCATAGTCGTCCTGCTGGTTTTCTATCAAGGACATTAAATCAGAATTCTGTTTAGCCAGTTGAATCAAAGATTGAAAACTAAGTTCCACTGAAGTCCAATCGGATAATGATGATGCACTGGTCTCTTGTTCCATTCTCAAAACATTCGCAAGCATCGGAATCTGGGAATTTGCAATACAAGATTGTAACTGCCGTTTCACTGCCTAAAGCAAAATTAAATTAATTAATTAATTTAAAAAAAAATTAAAAACATATTTCAAATAACCAAGCATGTTTCTAAATCCGCTTGTAAAGCACTTAAGCGGCATTCTGCATCTCTGCGGCTACGTTCGTTTCGAAGCAACTGCTCTTCACGATTTCTCACATCTATTATCAATTGACCAATCTTCTTCTCTTGTTCATCCAGTCGTTGTCTATTATGTTTGTTTTTGTTTTGTTAAATAGAAATATTCATTATTATATTATATTATATTGAAATAATTATTACTTTTGCCTTTTCACACCATGAAGCAAATCTTCCTTTTCCTAAAATTCAATTCTATTGAAAAACGCAAAAGACAATTTTAAAATTTGTACTTTCGCATAAGCTGCCAATTCCTTTTCCAACTGCATAGTTCGTGATAGCTGTTTTTTCAACGCAGCTTCATTCTTCAACTGTTTCAATAAAAGCCAATTATATTAATAATAATAATTAATAATAATAATAAACAAAAACGTTCGCACTTTCGCATCTCGACTCTGCTGAGCTAATAAGATTTCGTTCTGTGCTTGCTTAGTGCGCATTTCCTTCAACTGGCTTCTTAATTAATAAAAAACAACATGTGAAATTATTTAATTGTTTAAAAAAATTATTAATTTTGTTTTTTAAACAAACTTTGTAGCTTCGAGATTTTTTCGCA
Organism: Trichinella papuae; assembly: GCA_001447755.1. Lineage (NCBI taxonomy): Eukaryota > Metazoa > Nematoda > Enoplea > Trichinellida > Trichinellidae > Trichinella > Trichinella papuae. The sequence goes on along the minus strand of JYDO01000221.1, from coordinate 30,820 downwards.
TTTCACCAACCGTGGATCGTTCACTTTTCAACAATTTCACTTTCTCATTCAACTGATTCTGCAGCTTCTGCTTGTCCGCCAGTGTCTCATCCAGCTGAAAATCAAATCCAACAGTAAGAATGAAATTAAAATTTTAAAATGAAAAAAAAAGAAACCCTTTTCAAAATGCCACCATGTCCCAAAAGATCCATAATTTCATTCTGTTCATCTTCGGTGAATTTCAAATTTTTACACTGCCTGATCATTTGCATGCATTCAAACTGTTGCGTATCTAAAAAATTTTCCAGTATAAATGCAATATCTCATAGCTTTTTGACAAATGATTGAAATAATATTAAAATTAAAATAAATTAAAAAACTAATAAATAAAAATACCCTTCTCATCAGATTCATCTGTGCTGTTGAAATTGGTGCGCCTTTTTTGTTTTTTCTGGACAATTTTGTCTTTGCTGAAATGCAAAAATACCGTTCAAAGCGAAACCAATTGGACAAAATCGATTACTTTTCTTCGAAAGAAGGCAGCTTTTCAGAGATTTCAGTTTCAACAGATGAATCATCTCTGTCGACCAAGGACTTCAATACACCATCATGTCTGCTTTTACCTCTTTTCAAATGCCGATATCTCTTTTCCACAATATTATAAATTTTCCCTCTCTGAAATATTTTTAAAAATTGCACATAAAACATCACAATATACAACTTACATGATTTTGAAACAAAATAAAAGTTATACTGAAATAATTTTTTATGTTTATCAAGATTCCTCTTTACAATGGACAGCAATTTTAGCTAATTTTATGCTTACTCAATTTATCCGTGTCGAACAACTACAAATTTAATACATAGAGATATGCGTAATACAAAAGTTAAGTTAAAATGAAGAATCAATTTTCACTTCCCAATACATAATTCGAGCTGTCAAAAAAATAAATATTTCAAATGTCATTTTCAAACATTAACCATAACAGTTATGCCTAAGAGAAATGATCACTTCGGCCAAATTACACATGCTCATGGAACTAAAACAACAGCTTAATACGAGGCAATTTACATTAAAAAAAAAGAAAAAGAACACAAGTTGAAAAAATGAAATTCTTTACATAATAATTAATAATAAAGTTTAAACTTTACAATGAATTAATATTAACATAAATAAAATAGATTCCATTTCAACATCAGCATCAATAAATGATGCAAACATATATCACTCGTTCAACATGGAAAAGTTTTGAATGATAAAGCAAAAATGTCAATAAAAAAATTCAATTCACATTAATGATGCAAAAATTAAAAATGCTTTTAAACAGAATCACGAAAAATGCAAAGTGAATAAAAATTTACCTTGTGAGATTTCTCTTTTCTTCCCTTTTTTCTTTTGTTAATTTTCATGCCATGCTTCAAATCTCGTTTCTTCGATCCATTAATTTTCGTCAAATCTTCGGTAACTTTTCGAAACAGAAAGCATTCCAACGCCTGCTCTCCGGCTCCGTAACGATAAACCAGAAAAATAAAAGTTAAAATAACAGTAATTGAAACGATGGCAATTAATATTGGTTCCATATTGGGGAAAAAAAGCCCACAAATGATGAGGATTGTTCAAGATGTTCTTGAAACTACCCCTATAAAACTAAACTATTTATCCGAAGAATCAAATACCGTAATTAAAAAAAATAAGAAGGATAAACTGATTAGATACGGTAAAAATCTTGAAAATAAATCATTTTATTTCATGGAAACAAAAATTTCATCTACAATATTTATTCCATAATTTATTAAATATTGTAATGTAAAGATTAAAATTAAAAAAAAAACACATGCATGCTACATTAAAATAGCTAATATAAAGTGAAAATTACATTATAATTACTTCAAAATGGACTGTGCGAGAATATAAATTTATATTTGAATAAATTTAAATAGTTTAACATTATAAATGAGCATTTCAAAGTTGTCGACCGCATATGTATACTTTATTGTTGCTTGTATCTGCAGTGTGTGTGTGTGTGTATTGCAGTACAAATCTCAGTTTCACTACTTGAAATTATATATCTGATATAAAGTTTCATGTATATATTTGTTTTTCTCTTCAATTTGATAATTAAATGCAAATTAATATGAAAATTGTAAATATTGTAATATTAATGTTATATAATATAATTCTCCCTGTTCATATGCAGCTTTTGTGGTAAACTACGTTGCAGCTGGAAGTGACAAATTCATCAATCATAACCTGTTTTGTTGCAGTTGTGACGAAATTATTATGTCACTTTTACAAAATAATTGTCAAAAAAAAATTTTCAATTCTTGCTTTCAAAATTTCCTCTATTGATGAGTGATAAAAAAAATGTTAATTGTAATAAAGCATAAAATATGATCATTGAAAAAACAGAAAATGAAACGCATTCAGTTGCGAATTTTCTTTGCAGTGTATTTTGCGATTTTCACTGTTTTAATTTTTGTTTGTCAAATAAAATCAATAAATACATTTGTTTAATTTTAAATCATTGCATTGTAAAAATTGAAATCAAAATTTTTAACACAAGCGAACAAAAATTGATTTTTATTAGCGCACATTACCGACGATTGGCGCGTTGTAGAAATGCAGGAGTTATTTCATAAGCGCCACTTTTTGTGATTAAATTTAAAAACATTAACGCTTACAGTTGATATTTTATTATGAAAAGAAAATATATAACGTTAATTGTGCATAATTATTAATAAAATTTGAAAAGACCATGCTTTTGTATTAAATGAAAAAAAAATCAATAATTAGACAAAATTTCAGCTATCAAAGTGTATAAGGTGAAACTATGATGCATAGGAATTCCACATATTTTAATTCATGAATAATATCAAGTTTTACGCAGATAATAAAACCAGATAATGCTCATTGTATTAACAAATTATTGATAAAAAATAAAAATTGAATTAAATCAAGTTTTTTTTTTCAAATCCAGTTTTACATATAAATAAATTTAAACTGTTGGTATTGCATGTTCATTTTCCAAAGAGTGTCAATTTAATCTCAATTTGACCATGCTTCTTCTTGCTGCACTTGTATTGGTTTTCTTTCATCCGCCATTTGATCTAATCAATGCATGTAAGTGATGATGAAAACAAAACAAATTTTTGCAAATTATCATTCGTTAATTTTTATTTTGATAATTTTTCAATTATTTTACAGTTGTCTGCCCTGATCTATCTTTAACAGCGGAGCGTTGTGCAGATGAATCGTGCAATGAGCCATATTATTGTTATAATGGCTGGTGTTGCTCAAAAAAAAGTGCCAATGGAATTGGAGCTTATCCGTATGGAAGATTTGACGTGTTCGACCTTTTCATGCCCAATACTGAATGGATAGAGAAGCAGTATGGATTGTATATTACATTTCCACGACCAATTGTCGAAGCATTGAACGGTGTAGATAACAATATTGTAGAAATCATCGATGAACTCAAAGAAAAGCTTGAAGATAATAAAGAAACCGTATTAGAGAATTTAATTGAGGAAATTAAAGAAAAGCAGGATCAATTGGAAGAAGCAGTTAATGAGAATCAATTGAATGTTGATGACGTTGTAGAAGCTATTAATAATGAAAAACAGAGCGAAGAAATTCAAGAAGAAATTGGCAATTGAAATCTGAAATAATGAAAACAGAAAAAATTCAAATTGCAATAAACAGATTTCTCGACAATCAATAATTATTTCAATTTCATAAATTGCACATATACAGGATATAAGTGCAATAATAATGATAATAACAAATTATAGCTTTTTCAGTTTCTTCCTGATACGTGTTTAAATTTAAATTATAATAAAAAAATTATTTATTATTTTCATTTCACATCAAGTTTTATATTGAAATAATAACAGAAATAATTTTAATTCAAATAAAATATGTCAACTAGATGTCGTTTGAAATTTTCAATTATTATTTTTTTTTGTTCAATACAAAATGCAACAAACTGGTGAATTACAAAACAGGGAAACACAATACTCACATACTTATATGTATATATGTAAATATAAACTAGTTTTTTTCTGCAAATATGTACAATTATAATTTTAATGTTAAGCATACTTATTATTGCAAAGCAGTTGATAAATTTGTTCGAATAATTTTCAAAAAACATCAGAAATGTAAATGATGTGTAAATTTTCAACTTAACTTTATCGCCTTTACAACTATGTTCATCAATCAAATGCAATAAATAAGTTGAATAAAAAATGAAATTTTATTAAATTTTGTTATGTTATTTATGTTTTCTAGAATTTGTTTATTTCAAAAACGGATGTTTCATGTCGTGAAGAAGAAAAAACTTAACCTATTTTGAGGTCACAATCATTTTCGTGAAACCAACTTATCAAATTACTCTTGCAACACGTGAGAATAAATTTTACACCTGCACATCATTCAATGATTCATTTAATTAAGAGAAGTTTTTTTTTGTTTTGTTTTCATATTTGAAAAAAATAGTCACATAATTGATACATGTATAGAGATATAGAAACGAATATCGATTATGAAGAACATACCTTTTATTTGAAATGATACTATAATCAACAAGAATTTCAAAACACACGCACACACAGTTCACGGAAGTTAAGAAAACATTTATTAAAAATTTATGTTTATATTACAGTAATATGTTACTGAACACACGTTTGAATAGATCAGTTCAACGTTTATCACATCTTGTAATGATAAATATGCATGCAAATAATTGAAAATTTTCACTTTTGATTAAGAATTTCATTTTATCAAATGCGCCATACATAAAAAAAACATGTCGTTTTATCATAACGTGAACTGATCAACAACGGAACTTATTTGTAGTTATATTCATACATAACCTTGTATACATAAATTATTTATAAGCTGTCGAAGTGGTGTTGTTTTTTAAATAGTTTCTTTTGATTAACACTTAAAGTACTAGTTTTAACTAGGACAATGCTTGTATTGTACGTAGGTGCACAAGCATACGGACAATAACATCTGACAAAAGTGATTTTAACCTAATTTGATCAATTCCTTGTCTTTCATGAAATCACACATTGATGATGCGCATGATGCGTAGGCGTTACAAAACCCTTGAGACTCTATTTATATAAAACTTTTCCAAATGTTTGATAGAAGCAGTCAAAAAATATACAATCTTACCGATAATGTTCTTTTCAATATTCATCTTTTTTTGCCTGTTATACGTTCAAAGTGAAAGTTGTAAGTACTTGAAAAGCAATTTAAAGAAAACAAAAATATACATTATAAATGATCATATTTCAATAAAATTGAAGCTTTTTGTTTAATTTTTTTGAAAAATAATATTATTAAATCTCACGATGAAGTATTTACATGCGACAGTATTGGTTTGTTTATAGTCATGTGCCCAGATCATACATATCCAATTCAACATTGTCCACGTGGACGATGCCCAACTGCACAGTATTGTTACAATGGATGGTGTTGTAAAAATAATTTTGGTGGCAATGGAAATTTTCCTCCATTTTTCCCTCCAAACAACGGAGGAGGCTGGCGTGAGTTGACTGACGTTTTGCCATATTTAAATTTTATGTTTAAAAAATTTTCCAATTTTATTATTTTTTTTTTGTTATAGAAAAGTGCCCGGATGGTTCGAGACATTATGGCCGGTGCAATTACGGTTATTGTCAAGGAAACAAAATTTGCATCAACGGAGTGTGCTGTCGAAAGCCGTGGAATGGTAATGTCAACCCTGGATATCCGCACCCTAACCCCAACTGGAACAACAACGGTGAGCGTTGGTCAATTTTATTCAAGTAGAATGTAAATTTTATAAAAAATTATAATATTTTTGAAATAGATTTCCTCATTTTTCATATTTCTTACTGTAAATATTCAAAAAAAAACAACAAATTTTTGTTTTCAACATTACAGGATACGGTAGATGTCCACCGTTTTTCGGAATTCCCAGAAATATACACAACAGTTGCAGAACAAATCGAGATTGCCCTTACGGTCGAAAATGCTGCCAAACATTAACCGGGAAAGTTTGCCTTATTCCACAGTAAACAAGAAAAAGAATGTGTATTTGAAAATTTTATTTTTTTTTTTGACAAACGTTGCATTTATTTCAATTCATAATTGTGTGAAAAGTGAACCGCTCAATTTTGGAGAAATATAATTTAGAAAAAAAAATAAAAATTAACAAACAGCATATAAATAATTTTTTTTCAAATATTGTAAATCACGTTAACATTACTGCCTTGTACAACATGATGTTGTCGAAAACATGTTTACAGTATACCGCCGATTTGGCGAATTCGTTCAACGATTTCACACGTTCTGTTGGTTGATCATTTTCGTTCTTTGGCAATATGTAACCAATTGTATCTTTCCTTGGTTTGATATTGAAAAATTTCCCTTCCCAACGGACTGTAATCAAATCGTCATTGTCCTTCGTCTGCAGCAAATAATCTCCATTGTTTCTCAATTTCTTTCTCACGCTTTCTGTTGGGAAATCTGTACCAAAATAACATCGCTCATTGCTCAAGGGGTTGTTCGACACTCGAATATGCAAATCATAATTGTCCCTGTATATGGGTACTAGCAAGTAGATCTTATCAAAATCTATCCCATTGCCCTGTGAATGAAATTGTGATTAATTTCAAAAATGATAAAAGACAAAGAAAAAGAATTACAACATTGCTGAAGTTACTTTTAATTTTTTGCAATTGTGAAAATAATGCAAAATCAAACTCTCAACAGTGGAACATTGCAAATATTGGTCATCATTTGTCAAGCAAAAGTGATGCTTTTCATTTGAATAAATTTCCAAGTGACAAATTTGTTCCATTTGTCTCAATCCAGCGACAACTGCCAGCATCAGCTTCTTGGTCTTCAAGTCTGTGTAGAGCAAAAAATCAGCAAGCAACTTCAACCGTTGTTCAGCATATTCTTTTTCAATTTCTCCAAAATAATAAGGCAAATTAAACAATGGAACATCCGGCTTTCGATTTTTCATACCGCAATTATTCTGTTTCACGGGAAGCTTTTTTTGCAAATTCAGTCGCTTTCTCACATTCACCGGACGAATGAGCTGCATGTTGTTGAAGCGAAAATTGCATGCACACAACGATTTCAACAACTTATCCAAATTATCCACCCATTCTTCAGGACCATTGGCGGGGCGTGGCAAAAAATATTTGCATTCTTTGTTGAACATCATCGAATAGATATGGTGATTCCATTTGTAGAATAATTTCAAAATTGTCGCATTGTTCTTCTCTTCGGCAAGAATAAAATCACCATTGTACAACAATAAATTGTCAAGTTGTTCAATTTGATTTTCCTCAACAAAATAATTCCACTCTTTATAATCGGAACTATTTTCCAATGTTAAAGTTTTCAATTTTCTGTAAACGGCACCTTGCAGAGTAGCGATGCTATTGTCACATTTCTAATTTGAAAATATAATAATATATAATTTTGCATATAAATTTCATTCACTTACATGAAAATTGGTATTTTGAGAAAAATGATAATTTATCAAATTGTCAACGTTCAAAAATTCTTTCTCAATATCTGTAGTTTTGATGAAAAAATATCCAGTGTCGGTTTGCATGATCGGCAATTGCAATATATTGTTCAGATCATCGCAGAGCATCAACTTCAGCTGGTTGTTGTCTTCAGAATCGATGAACAACAAAAATGATGATTCATAACGTAAAAGCGATTCCAACTGTTCAACTGTTCCATGGCCAAAATAATATGGCAATCGAAACAGTGGACGAGCAGCGGTATACTCTTTTGGCAAGTTCGCCTTTTTATCTAGATCCAATAGATTTGGATTCACTGATAAGCATGTAGGCGAATAATAAGCCGGAGAATAATTCAAAAGAGCCGACATCTCTTCACTGGCTTCTCATGCTTAACTGTTTGATGAAAATAAAATAAATGAGCATTTGCTAAAATCAAAAAGCTTTTTTTAAAGTATCACTTGTTTAAAGTGATCGTTTGTTTAAACGAAAATAATAATAATAATAAAGCAAAATTGTGTTTGTAAAAGTACAAGTGAAATACAAATTTAAGTATTTCTGATCAGTATTAAAATTTAATTCTTTTAAAAAAAAGCCACCACCGACAATAAAAAAACCATTGTAAACTTAAAACTTTTTTCAATAGTATAATGATAATTTAAAATAAGTCATCCAAATCAGGAATGAATAGATTCGAGTTTGCTTCTTTAATTAACGTCTGCAATGTTAACAATGAACGAATACTGTGGTCATAATCCTAAACAGATATTATTACTAGATTTTTATTTATGCTTTATTCATTACTTACTTTCATGAAAGAAGCTAAATATTCATAATAAATGCTTGCATTCTGCAATTGCTCTTCTCGTTCAATAATCTCGTTCATTAAATTTTCATCAAATATTCTACAATCACGAACAATTATAAAGAAATAATTTTTTTTAAAAAAATGAATAAAATTAAAATATTGTCAAACTGAAAATTTTGAAACTCCAACTGTTTGATGATAATAAAAATAATTACCGCTTTTTCACTTCATCCACAATATTCATACGTTTCCAGCACTCGGCTCGGTTCGTTTTGGCAGCGTATTCTTGAATTTTAAATAGCAAAGAATCTATCTCTAGCTAAAAACAAAAATTTCTAAAACATTTGAAAAACTGAAAAATATTTTCAATCACATTCAATGCTTCCACCAATTCTGCAATATTGACACTTTCTTCAACTGCACTTTCATTTTCCAACTAAAACAATATTCAAAAATAAAATTTAAATATTTTTTCTCTCAAAATTAAACATTACTTTCGTCACTTGCTGCTTCTGTGGACAATCCGTAGAAACTTTATCCTTGTCATCGTTATTCTTCTTTTCAATTTCTGACTAAAACAATATTCAAAAAATAATTCACCTGCTGCCAGCATCTTATGATTACATTTTTAAAAATTAAAAATTTAAAAAATTAAAAAACAACACCAAACCTTGACAGTGCACTTCTCTTGCGGCTTGGCTGTTAATCGTGATTTCAATTCTGCCTGCAATTCGGCATTTTCATTTTGCAATCTTTCCAAAAGCAATCGACATCTGAACAAAAAAGAAAATCAGTCCCAAAATTCATTAAAATTTACAAATTTTTTCAAAAAAAATATACCTTTTCATTTCATAACAATACTTTTCACGCGAAAAAGTTTCAAGATTAATTTCTTTAATCGCATTTGATGTTCCTTTGGGTGATGGTGTTTCATCTTTTTTGGTGGGACTTTTGCTTTTCTAAACAGTTTCATATTTTACAATTCAAATGGACAATAATTTGATGAAGCATTAACATTCATGTACATCAAGGGATGTATGGTTCAATGACACGCAAGAAACAGATATATTGCTACTGTAATTTAGAAAATATTTTAAATTAATAAAAATTTTAACGTCAAACTTCAAAAAAAAAAAACTTCGATTATAATTTTATAATATTATAGCCGTCGAATTTTGTACCGCTCGGGACAAATAGCTTCCATCGCTTTCTGATTGGGCAAGGCATTTTATTGGACTAATTAATTGTTTTTGAAAATAATAAAAATCTTAAATTTTTTTTCTATTGTAAACAATAAAATTCTACAAACGCAGATTAAAAGCAATTTTATTTTCAATAGCATACGAGAAAACTAGGCGAAAATCATTGTAAATCTAAAAATAAGAAACCGACGGCTCAGACAAAAATTTGTCACCAACACGCCATCTTAAGCAAAATATACAAATAAACAAAACTTACAGTGCTTCTTTTCACACCCTTTTTCGTCTTGGACATTGTCGTAGAGATATCTTCAACAAAACGACAACCTTTCACCAGGACAGCCACCGGTCAACTGATTTCAAGCACATACAGTTACCGTATTTGTAAAAAAAAGCCTGTGTATCTTTACTTACAAAACACTGTTTTTTATTAATCATTTAGAAATAAAAAATTTGTAAATCATCTGTTAATTATTATGATATTTATTTCAATAAAAAAATATTTTCATTTAATTAATTAATTAATTTGAATTTAATTATTGCTTTAGAAATTTGTTTATTTATTTAATTTAAGTTAATGATTTTGCCTATTTGATTATTTTTTCAAATTTCTTGTTAAGATATTTCAGATATTTTTAATGTATTATTTTGCACTTTTAAAATAATTTCAATTGTACAATAATTTGTTTACTTTCAAATTTTTACAAACATGTTTTTGTTTGACGATGCATTTCAATTAAACTTTATTATCTTCATTTACTGTAGGAAATTGTCGGACTATTTATTTTTTGTAAGATAGATATGTTTTTGATGAGGAAAAAAAGCCCAGTTTTGCGAAGGTATTTAAATTCTGCTAGAGTTGGTCTATTTGAAATATCAAAAAGGTATTTAAATTTACCCGCTGACATATTCGGACCTGTGAATAAACAACGATGCATGGATCGCTTAGCTTTAATTTCTTCTGTTCATAATATGGAGTTGAGTGAAAAGGTTCGATGGGCAGTTTTAGTTCCACTTGCTGTTGTCGACAATGTACCCTCTATACTGGTGACTGTACGCTCTAGTCGCATGAGCATTCATCGTGGACATATCAGTTTTCCTGGAGGAAGAGTTGAATCCAGTGATGCATCAATAGTTGACGCTGCATTGAGGGAAGCGTACGAAGAGATTGGCCTGTCTAAAAAATACGTAGAAACATGGTTTGTGATGAATTTTCAAAGAACAGTTATTTCTGATGGTCTTGTAGCACCGATTATTTGCACAGTTAGCTCTTCTGTCAACGTTCATGAGTTGTGCATAAACGAAGACGAAGTGGAAAGTCTTCTAGTTGTTCCCATATCAGAACTTTGCAATTCAAGAAATCAATCTTATACAAGATTTTGTACTGGATCAGGTTATGTACGACCCGTTTATTACGTCAACGAGCGTCGTCAACGGATTTGGGGTTTGACTGCTACAATCATTCATCGACTGTTGCAAGCATTAATTCCAGAATTTTATACTTTTCGACTTTGAAACAACAATCTGTAGGAGCTTTTGGTGGCAAAAATTCAAAGTGTTAGTTTTAAGTATCATTTTTAGTTTGAAATTTTACACAATAAATGTTTCAACAGTAAAGAAATAAATTGAAATAAGCAGTTTATGTTTATTTTATTTATCTGATTACTGGGCACACGCGGCTTTTTTCAATTGTACCGTTGTTGCTGGGCACTTTTGGCACTTAATTTCTGTCAGTTTATTGTTGAATTTAAATTCAAATGATTACGTGAACGCTTTTTTAAATTTGTGCATTTATTTTCAAGTGAGTTTTATTTTTATTTTAGATTTCATGGCAAAAAGTCTTCGTAGCAAATGGCGTCGCAAAATGAGAAATATCAAACGTGAGAGATATCGAATCAAAGAACTTGAGAAACTGAAATCTGTTGTATGTCGTTTAAATTCCAATTGTTTGAAAGTGGTCGAATCTGACGACAAAATTAGTAAGATAAATATGTTATAACATCAGGCTTGTGTGATTTTTATTTAAATTGAAAAAATGCTGACAAAACCGAGCAAAAAATTTTAATATATGATCATTTTTAGATGATATTAAGCTGACTGAATGTGATGATGATGTGAAGACTATTGTTGATGAGAAAATGGGTAAAATTGGGGGAAAAAGTTTCTATCTTTTCCATTCATTAATTTGCATTGATTGTTTGTTTCAGATTGTGAAATGTTGAATTTGAATGAAACAAATCCGGGCAGAATAACGTCAAATCAAAATGGCCAATTTCCAGTTTGGATGCATCCACGAAAGCGTAAAAGGATATCCAATTCAAGAAAATTGAAACGTAGACGAATTCAAAAAAAGGAAAAATAATGAATGCAAAACTATATTACTGTTGTTATTATTATTTATTGGAAAAAAAATAAACTTGCTATTCGTTGTTTGTTACTTTTTTTTTCTTGGATGTTTGCTATTTATTTATTTATTTATTTATTTATTTATAGTACTTGAACTTTTAGTTACTTTTGTTTATTTATAGTGTTTGCTTGGCTGGTGCTCTGGCATTGGGCGTTACTGGCGAATGCGCGCAGCTGCTTTTGCTTCGCTATTTATTATTATGCATTAGTAGTAAAGTTGGAACACATCGGCGCTGTGTGCCTTGTTGAAAGTCGAACACAGAGCAAACTTTACATTCTGCCTAGTGCCATTGTATGACGTTCTTTTGATTTCCACTTTCAAATATGTTGTTCATTTTTTTCATCATCTCTTTCTGTTCAATTGTTATTTTTGGTCAGTCTGCAGTTGATCAAGTAAGTTTTATAAAATTAATTATTTTTTGATGAACAATTTTTGTTCTCTTCCTTAGCAGGAGTTAAATTTTCCTAAAATTCACTCGTTTAAGATTTTGGAATTCCACCAGCTTGACAAAGGTAAATACAATTTTTTTTTATTCTTTTTGGGATAATGTTTGAGTAATTAGCGATTTTTTTTTACAGCAACCGATATCATTTTTCAAATTATTAATGTTTTTATATTTTTTAAAGATTGACAAATAGCACAAGTATTATGAATTCTGTCTGATTCATTCAGACTTTAATTATTCGTTAACATTTTTTAGTCGACGTCAGATAGAATAAGGTATAAGGCGAAATGTTTGACAGATATATTCACTTCATTCTTTGACAGACATGCAGTCACTCATTTATTTTGAAACATTTCATTTATTTAAATCAATCAATCTAATAAATCGCTACTTTTTTTCTATTTGAGAAGTTTTTTTTTATCGATAAAGCACATCCGTGCTGTTCAGTAACATTAGAAATAAATTATCAGTTGTTTGTTTCAGAACATGCTTGCATGTTGATTAAATGTAGAGAAGATGAAGTTTGTACGTTGATAAACGAAATCGCGCTTTGCGTCACTCGCCACAAGGCTAATCAACTGTCAGTGGGTTGATCTTTTTGTTTTACAGTATACTAAAAGTGATTTTCAGGTTATTGGAAACGGCAAACTTTGACGGAGATCAATCAACTGAAGATGAAGAAGAAGAAACATATTATAAGCCTCGTTTTTCCGATTTTAAGCGCTTGCATGCAAATAAAAAACACCACATTAAAACATTAGATCCTTCGATAAAAATCGACGACTTTGAACACATTGACAAATTTCCACCGAAACATCTGCAACGCTACGAGAAAGGTTTCAATGAAATATAGCACCAATTTGTTTTATGCATATAACATATTTTCAGCTTGTTCTGATAAGCAGCTCATCACTATAGAAGCTCTACTTTTGAAATGGTTCGGCGATTTACGAATGCAAAGCACAAGTGTCGTGCCTGTTCTTCTGCCTAGTAAGAAACGTGCACTTACGTTAATCAATTGTTACGCAATTTAAATTGAAATAACAGTACAGCAAGAATTAATAGAGCAGTCATTAATAACAATTAATTTCATATTTATTTAAACAAAAAATACTAAAGTATATATATTTGTGTCGAATCTTATAATCTTATTTTCTTAGAACATCATGTTCCGTGCAATCAAAATGTGGGTTGGATGTTTGGCCAACTGGATGGAAACAAAGATGGTCGATTGCAATATGAAGAACTGTTTTCTCTTGATCATGACAAGTACAAAAATTGCATCCATCATTTCTTGGATGCATGTGACGTCAGTCAAGATGGTGAACTTTCTTTGGATGAATGGTGCGATTGTTTCCAGTGGGCAGATCGAGGTGAGAGTAGTTTGCAATTGTGCCTTTTCTGTAAGTTCCGGCAATAATACATTCTTGAAAATTGGAATAATGATTTCAGAAAAAGAAGAACCACCATGTCACGCAGCCCGTCGTCTTACTGATCCACATCTTCTTGGTAAATTTTTTTTTTAAAATGCCGTTAAAATTGGTGGTTTCACAGTTTCTTGGTGCATTTAGGTGCATTTATACCACAGTGTGATGTGGACGGTTTCTACCGACCAGAACAATGTTATGAAGCACATTGTTGGTGTGTGGATAAATGGGGCCGAGAATTCGACAATTCGAAAACCAAAGGACCCGCTGACTGTGGACAATATGGTAAAAGCATATCAAAAATGACAAGGCAAAAAATTTTTTTTTAATAATACAGTGTGCTTTATTTCGCTAGCTGACCACACCGAAAGCACAGAGGAAGATAGCGAAGATGATCAATGAAACAGTGAAATGCCCTAAGCATATATATTTGAATTCTATTTAAATGGAACTCTTCGTTATACATAAAATCAAAAGGTAGTGCGAATACTAATTTATAGTTATAGCGTCAATGAAGATTATATGAAATGATGACGACGATAATAATAATAATAATAATAATAAATGAAATTGGTAAAAAAAAAATTTATCCATTCCAATACATTGCATTTTTACACAGCAGGCTTCAATTTCAAAGTTTCAACGGCAGCGTAATACCATCATAAAACAACATTCTACAAAAATAAATTTTCCTATAACATATAACCAGTGTATAAAATTTTTTTTAAAACATAAAATTCAAAAAAAAAACAAAGAAAAAACTAAGTTGACTGATAATCAGCTGCGCTAAAAAGAATAACAAAGTAGAACCACACAGATTTTCACAAGCAGAGACAGCCAATTTTGTTCGTGTATACCTGTTGTGTACATGAAAATGTACTGTTATTCAAGAAAATGTGTTCACGTAACCAACATCTGCCATGCTTCCCATTAGCATACTCTCTTCATGTTCAGAAATGCCAGTAACTGATTCATTGGCTGATGAAAATGGAAGAAAAAAAGTATATATATATATATATATATATATATAATTAATTAACAATTAAATATTTAAAAAAAACTTACGAATTTCTGCCATTTCAACGTCTTGAGAGTTATTAGAGGATGAATAAATACCATGTCGTGCTGCTAAATGCGCTCGCAGAGTCTTCACAAAGTTGAACGATGCTCCGCATGCGTAGCATTTTGGTGGCTGACGTGCAAAACCGTGTCTTAAAAATAAATGATTCACAGCTTCAGCTTTGTTAGCAAACGCTTTGACACAGAAGCAACACTGCGACATGTATTCAACTTCCACCGAATCACCGCCACGTTGCACATATCCACGTCGTATTTTTTCCGTATCATAAATGAAAATTCCGTTGTCACCGTCATCTTTGACAACAATTTCCGAATGGGAACTTTTCAAATGCACTTGCATTTGTCTGATATTGTCGAAAAGTTGATCACAAATCATGCACTGAAATCTACCAGCAAAAGACAAATGATGCCAACGGTGTAAAATCAATGAACGTTTGTCGAAAAAGATTTTTCCACAAGACGGACACGATTCAGTTCGTTCATACATGTGCAAACGATTGAAATGACGCTTGACCAAAAATGGACAATTGAATTGCTTTTTGCATTTCACACAACGCACCACCAGATCCGGATGCGCAGCTCTGATGTGCTGTTTCAACACTCGTTTGTCGGTATGAATTGCCGCACAAACCATACAAGTCAATATGCTAATTCCACAGTGGGATTGCATGAAGTGATTGTTCAATTGTCTCATGCTGCAAACGGACAAATTACAATCTTCACATTGGTACAGAGAATTTGCCAATTCATGACAAGTTTCGTGCTTTTGCAAAGCTTCGCAAGTTTTGAACTTTTTGAAACATATCTGACAATACATATTGTTGACGTCGTGCAATTTCAAATGGCGATCAAGACCTTTGCTTGTCCAAAAATGTTGCCGACATATACGACATCGATATTCTCGTTTTGGTCTGTGACTCAATTTGTGCCTTTCGAGTTCTTGCTTGGTTTGGAAATTCATCAAACAATTGAAACAGCGAAATTTTTTGTTATTCTCAGGTCGATCCAAACCTCCATAAATTGGAAACACCACAGCAGTGGTGTTGTTCACTCTAGAAATTCTGCCTGCTGATTCCGACTGCTTGTTGGACTTTGTCGTCGTCGACATTCCAAGCATGTCTGTGTTCTCCAAATTTTGTTCAAATAATTTTCGGTCGACATTTTCCTCCAGCTTGTTGTTTTCACCGTTGTCAATATGAACCTTTTTCACATGAAACGCAGCTTGCAAGAAATTCTCAAACGTCTCGTCGCACAGCACGCAGCTAATTTCCACGTTGTCTGCTTTGTCGTCGACAGATTTCCAAGTCAACAAAAATGACCTATTCAAAAAGCTTGGATTTTTGAAACTGCCGCCACTATTCTCCTTGCATCTCGCGTCCAATTCATCTTGCAATTCCATTGGCAACGCTTCACCTGCTGTAACTGCCGGCATCGGTATACTCTGAGGCATCAGTTGTGCGGATGATAATATATCTTCTTCCTCTTTTTTTGGTACAACAAGCAAAGGTCGGTCAATTTCAGTTCGAATGAAACCTCTTCTTCTTCGCATACATTGTATAAAGTGAAACGCCATCGCCGCACGACTGTATCTCACTTTTCCGCACAAATAACAACGCAACTTGTCGTGCAATTTTCCGCTGAAGGGTACCGTTTTAAATTTCATGCCTCGCAAGTGTTTCTGTAAGTGAAGTTTCATATGCACTCGGCTGCGACCAACGCAAGAGAAATATTTGCCACAAAAAAAGCAAGTTATCAAATTTTCATCATCTTCGTCGTCTTCAGCATTGGATTCTACTCCTGATCCGGAAAATACACTGTAATCGTCGTCAGAGCCGTCACCACATTCTTCTTCATTGTTAACTGCCATCAAAAAGTCACGTTCAGTAGGATTGATTCCATCGTCGATCATAGATAATGGGATGTCGTAGCCTAGAATTTGAAAAAAAAACAACAATGAAAAAATATATATATATAAGAAAACATACCATGCTCTCTGTGTTTTAACATGTGAGATCTGTACAAGGTGTAGTCTGCAGTCGATGTGCCAAATGAACAATGACATATTGTGCATTTACGGAAACGATGCGTTGCAATGTGGCGATCATAAGTGGCAGTATTCATCAAAACAATGGGACAGTATCTGCATTTCTTCGGACGTCCACTGGCAGACGAACCGTGAACAGTACGACGATGCACTGCCATTTCGTTGTGGTCATATAAAATCAAATCACAGCAACCAAAATGAACCTTTCCTTAAAACAAAAAAAGCATCAAAGTTAAAATTCAAAATAAAACAAATTAGGTAATCAATTAAGATGAAAACCTTTGTAACAGTCGACTTTAAACGGAGCAAAATACTTCGCGTCCAAAGTAGTGACTGAATCTAGACGATGATGGATTTCAAGCATATGCTGCATATATTCTCCAACGCGACCAAACATCGCTTTGCAATAAGCGCAGGTCATTATAAATGGTAAATCAGAAACTCGCGATGCATCAGTTCCATAGAAGCTACGACTATCTTCATAATTATTACCACGTCGTTGATAGCTAAATGTCATTGATGCATTTGGATCGGCACCTCGACGATGACCTGCAAAATAAATGTCATTTATAAAAAGTGTTTACAAAAATAATCTACATCTAATTTAAAAATAAATCAAGCTATCAGCTTTTCAATACTAGAAAACTCAAGAATAAAATGAAATGAAATAATTAATAATCGGCTACTATTCATAAAATGAACAACAAATAAGATTCACTTCATAAGTCTGACTGCAACTGACCAAAACATTCCAAAGATAATAAAACTGATTTATTCCACTATTCTTTTATTGTCCTTCAGTTAAAAATACTACTTTATATTTTAAAAAAAAATAGAACATAAATTTACCTTCAAAAGCCTCATGGCGTCGTTCCTTATGCAAATTCAAATCTCTCATATTTCTGAAAACATCTCCGCAAAAACGACATAAAAAATGTCGTCGTTTGACATGTACATTGCGCCGATGTTGTTCCAATTTATCTCCATCTTTGAATACCAAATTGCATTCGCGACATGTTACCTGATCAACCCAATTATTGCCATACAAGCGTAACAATTCTTGGCGAAGTTCCATATTTTTCTGATGTGCCTTCATGTGACTTTCCATGGCACGTGGATGTTCCGTATTGATCAGAATACCGCAAGTTTCGCACGACTGATATTTAGCCTTCGGTGTGCCATTTGATCGACGTGGTCTACCATGAGCGCGAGATTCTGTAAAGCTAGCAGCAGCCACCATCGCTTCGCTATGCTGCCGAACAATCTAAGCAGAAGAGATACATACATACATACCTATACACACACAAATTTATGTCATTAAAAAAAAGAAATGCATAAATTACAACATAATACAATACAATACAATACATTACAACATATTTGACAAAATTTAAAAGAATGTGCATACTTGATACATGTCGCCTGTTTCATCCAATTCTATTTGAAAGTCCCGATTAGAGTAAGTAGAAGATCTCCTCTGCCTACCAGTACTTGAATGATGGGATTGAACAAGATCATCATCACTAACCGAACTTTCATATACGTATTCAGTATCTTCCTCTTTTCCTCCTTGTGAATCTTCATCAGGATTATAAGGAGGTAGAGCTGGGAAGCTGAATTCATCATACTCATCACCTAAGACAATTGGTGGAGATGGCGTGTCTTCGCGATAACGCAAAGAACGGCTAGAACTGGTGTTGGTTAGAGAACGTCCACGACCACGTCTACCACGCCCTCGACCACGAGCACGTATTACTGGAGTATCGACAACACCGCCAATGTTACTAGCCATTGACTTATGCCGTTCGATATCATCAATATACTGTAAAACTTCTTTGACTTTATCCGGATGAGTCAGTCTTGTATGACGTTCCAATCCGTAAGATGTCAAGAAAATTCGATCTGGACACTGACGGCACGGAAATACTTCCGTATCCTTTGTTGAAGCGGCGCCTGGTACGTCTCCGATTTCAGCGTATTTGTAAGCTAAATTCTTTGCGTTTAGCAACGAAAAAAATTCATCTCCCATACCTTCAGAATAATCATCATATATGTTCTCCGTCTTCAACGCTTTGTTTCGCAAGGCATTCATCGCAGCATTACCATGCTTGCGAGAAGTATGCGTTAATAAACCACGATAACTGCTAAACGTAGAGTGACATTCCTTGCATTCATATGTTTCTTCATCGTCCCTATCATCTTCTTCATCATCATCATCTTCTTCTTCTTCTTCAACAAAATATTCTTCTGGACTACCCATTTGTTCACGAAGTAAACTTGGTGGCTCGGACATAACCTTCTCTTTTTCATCCACATCATCCTGAGATTTCTCCATTTTAACCAAAGTCGGTGCCGAATCAGACTCTCCAACTTTTTTTCGCGCGGTGCGACTACCTTCAGGATTCTCATGATCAGCTAAATGTTGCCCAAACAGAGACCTGTCTTGAAATCTTTCGCCGCACATATTGCAGCGCAGTCGCCTTCCACGAAAAGAGCCTTCGTCCATATCCAAATCTAAAAAAAAAATATTACGTTTAAAATAAATTATATTATCTTCTTATAAACAGTGATATATTCAATTAATGAATAAAAAAAAATAAGGAGTAATACTGACCTATTTTTCCTCAAATGTTTACAACAATAATACCTGAATATCTTACTAACACAGTAAAATAATTTGCGGTTGTTTTCACAAGAAAAGCAAGAAAAAAGAATTAATTTTACATTAATATTAATATAAAAGTATAAGCTCTTTAATTTCAACAAATCAACTTTTTTTGTACATCTTAAAACAAAACTAAAACAATGTAATGCACCACAATCTAGAAATGCAAGTGAGCTGCCAATAAATACTTATTTAAAATACGAACTTATTAATCATCTCAGGCGTCGCTTACAAAAGTTTTCAACACAACATTTAAACTATAAGATGCAATAAAACAATTATAACATACAAACAGAAAATAAAAAATATTTAATTTTGTAATTAAAAAAAAATCTTCAAAATAATAATAAACTTCTAAAACAATTTATTTATAATATTTTCATATTTATCCTCACAAAAAGCTGTTCATTAAACAGTAAAAAATAATAAATAATTTTCAGATATAAAACAGCAAAAAATCTTTATTAACAAATAAATTCATACATTTAAAAATAAATTTGAAGCATTAAAGCATTAAAAACAAAAAGAAACAATTTTAAAATGATGAGAGAAACAATTTATTATTTTGTACTTACTCGTCGTTTCCTGACTGTCTTCTTTTAATTCTGACAGGACAGGAGGAGGAGGTATATTAATAACAAATTTTCCATTTTCATGTTCTTGTATATGAAATTCTAGTTCTGCCTCTGATTCATAATCTGTTTTACAAAGTTTACATGGAAAACGTTTAGCATTGTAGGATGTTGCGGTAGTAGGCAACGCGAAAAGCCTTGCTCGGGTGGCGGAATTTCGACCACGAGCTGATCCTCGAGGTGCCAAAACCGCATAACCAGTCCATCTGGCCGGTTGTGTAACATGGCTCATCTTAATTTGAAAATATTAACCGCTGCAATATAAGATTAGTAAAAACATCGCGTGATTGCAAAGTGAACTTCATTACAGAATAACAAAACAAACATGCATGTACAATTTCTTACTGTAGCATTTAAAAAATTATGATAAGTAGAAATAAAATAAAATAAATATAACAGAACATTGAATTTATAAAAATAAACAGGAAAATATAATGTTTATAAAATTTTATATAATAATTAATTAATTAATATGGCATACACAAGTAAGCTATATTCACAATTCCTTTGTAGGCCATTTCAAAAAGACATGGTTTCACAGTAGTTTATGATAAAATTCGGACATAATGTATTTTATAAGTAAATACAATCTATTTTGAATATCGCAAGAAATGATATATGTCATACTGTATTTTCTTGCATCAGAAAGCTTTCACTTCTGTTGCTCATTAATAAACAAAAAAATTACTTTGACAAGCTTTCTCGTAGCTGTTTTATTAAATAATTTAATTCATATAAATTGCAGGAAAAAATGAGTAGCGCATAAAATATTAATGTTAAGCTCGTCATTTACAGTAGTAAATTTATGTTGGGAACAGTGATAATATATGTAATGAACAGTTTTGTCTTACGCGCAGTAATAGTAAAAAGCTGGCATTGACTAATTTGAAATACCGCGGTGGTCGCCCTCGTTGCACTGTTCCTTACTTTAGCTTAGCTTAGTTAACCATGCTGTTCTTCATTAATGAACTATCTGATTTTTTTTCTTTTGTGAACTGTTTCTAGGTTCATTTTAGTTACGCTTGCACTTTTTCTTATTTCTATCCATAACTGTGTGCAGATCAAGTGGTAAGTTTTTAATTCTGATGTCATTTTGTCGTCAATTTATAATGTTAGTATTGTAAGATAACCTAGTATAAACTAAATAAAAATTCAAATTTTGTTACATTGTCTTCTGTCATGGTCACGCGCCGGTGGTTACTGATTTAGGTCGGCTCCAAACGAACGTTCCGCTTGTTTGTCAAGATAGTCTTTAGTTAGTTAATATGTAAATTTCAATGTTATTCGTACTGAACAATTATCAAGAATTAATTTTTAATTAGCAAATAAAAACAACCCAGTTGCAACAAGTACGACCACTGTGAAAACAATGGCCCCGACACCTGGGTATGACCATGTCAATTCTATTCGTTATTCCGTGAATCACTTCCGCTAATACTTATCATAAAACTGAAATCATAAGGACAAAATTCGACAATTTGAACGTTAAAGATAAAGTGAATAATGAAAATCAATTAGAAAAGGACATACTATTTTGAAAGTAAAATTAATATTATAGAAATGATATGGAGGTGTAATTTTCATTTTACAAACCATAAAAAAAGCTTTCAGTGTTAATATTTGCACGACTAGCGATGAGAGGATTGTGGTAAATCAATAAAAACGATTGCAGAGACAACAAAGATATTGATGAAATAAGGACACGATCAAACTGCTCAAATTTCATCAAGCAAAAAATGTGTCTCAACTAGGTAGTGATAAAAGGATTTTGGAACGGGATTCATGGCAAATTTAAATAAATGTCTGTTTCATTGGAATATTGAACAAACGTCTTTTCACAACACTGAAACCGAATTGCATTTATAATAATGAATTATAATTTAAGCTTCTTAAATTAAAATTGTGGCCCTACTGTAAAATATTACTGTA
This sequence comes from Trichinella papuae, assembly GCA_001447755.1. NCBI lineage: Eukaryota > Metazoa > Nematoda > Enoplea > Trichinellida > Trichinellidae > Trichinella > Trichinella papuae. The sequence continues at coordinate 8,669 of JYDO01000221.1, read as the reverse complement.
ATACTTGATTTGCAGATTTTCTTGCAAGAATAGAAGTTTCAAAGTTAATGAAGCAGGTGATTTCAGTAGAAATGGCTGATGCTTTTCACCGCAATTCGAATGCAATTCTAGATGCTATCAATTCGTACACTACCAATCGTAAGTTTTTTAATTTCAACATTTTAATGCATGTTGCATTATTTTGATGTAATGTAATGTAATATTTTGTTTTTTGATGCGAGGTTTTGCTTGTCAAACTGAGTGCTGACTTTATTTTAGATGATTATCAAGCCTTAACTACCTTCTTGCGCACATGTGCAAGCGGTACTTTGTTAGGTTCTTCCCCTAGTGTTACGACATTTTATCAGCAGAATTTACCACAGTTTTCCATTGCTGCGCTTGGTGTCTTGTAAGTTTCAGTTATTTTGCTAAAAATTACGTTTAATCTGTAAAATTTAAGATACGCCAGAACTCAATCTTTGGGCACGTTGGATCCTTCTGGTGCTCAATCTGAAATAAAGAGTATTATATCCTGTTTCAAAGAGATTGTTGAAGTTATTGAACAGCGTCAGTTGGAAATTGCATTAGATTTATGTAAGTTTTACAATGCTGGTCTATTTTAATCATAAATGTTTGACTAATTTTAGATCTCGCAGTTTGTCATCGTGTAGCAAAACGTTTGGTGTCTGAGGACGAGGTTTTTTTTTTACTTTAAAAGTTGTTAAAATATGTATATATTTACCTGAAAATTTAGTGCGGTATTGGAATTGACATGCTCGTGAAAGCTATAAAACGTCTTCAGCAATCACCAAATTACTGGACATCTATTCACGCCGATTTATGCATGGTAATCTTTGTCGACTCGGTTCTTAGAGCAATGAAATAATTTGAATAATGTTCAGATTTGCTTGCGTGCTAAAAATGTGAATCCTGCAGTTCCATTTTTAATCTCACCCATTAAGTATTTACTTCCAGAAGTAAGCGAAGTTCGTTTCTAATTTACTTTACATAAAAACGAATATTTTTTTCTAGTCTTATCAAGGTCGTGTTAGTGCAAAGCATTTTGTACTTTACTATTATTATGGGGGAATAATTTTGTCAGTTATAAAAGATATGGAAAGAGCACATTTTTTTTTTGAAATGGTAATCGTTTTATTTAAACTGTTTTATATTTTTTTAATATCAATTATCATTGTTGACTGTGTTGTTGTCAGGTATTGACCGTTCCAACGAAATGTTTATTGCCTATGTTCACTGATAGTTATGAAAAGTATTTATTGCTTAATTTGATTTTATTTGGAGAAGTAAGCTTTAACCGTGTGTCGTATTTCTGTAAATTATTCTTGTTTAGAGTGTGTCGTTGCCAAAATATACATCTGCTAGTTTTTTCATTGCTTTTCCATTTTTTTCCGTATCGCCTTATGAAGAACTAGCCAAGGCTTGTTCTGCATGCAATTTTGAATTGGTTGAAACTTTAATTATGAAATATGAAAGTAACTTTAAAGCTGTAAGGGCAGTTCAAATTCAAAATCTACTGCTTGCTAATATTTGAAATGTTAGGATTCCAATTTGGGGTTAGCTAAGCAAGTGCTGACTGCAATGCGAAAACGTAAAGCGCAGCAATTGTCAAAAGTATAAAATAAGCATTCCGTTTTTGCGTGAGAAATCATTTTTCATTAATTTCAGATTTATCGTACTTTGAAACTTTGTGATTTTGGAAAAATGTGTTACATTCATCAGGATAAAGATGTCATTAAATTTATAATGGAAATGGTTTGTTTATATGCATAGTAAATTTTCTGGACTTGTGGAATTGAATTTTTAACTTTAGGTTCAGGCTGATGAATTGAAAGCTCAAATTGATGAAGTAAATTGTTTAGTTACATTATCTGAAGATAGCTTTTTTTCACCAGAGAGCACCAAATGTGCAAAAAATGTAAGTCATGTTTATTTGTAATTTTATGTTATTCAGTACTACAGATAATATATTTAATGTAATTTATTTTCTATTCTGAACACTCAGGCTATTTGGGACGGGAGCAAAAATAGATTTCTTTTTTAAGCATATTTTTAGAGTTTATTTTGAATTGTTTAAATCATTACTGTACTGTCAAATTGCATATTTGTATGATGTGTAACCTAAACAAGTAATGAATAAAGGAAATTCTAATTTACATTAAGCTATATTATTTTCAATTAATATTTGTGCAGTACATTTTAAACGTTCCATAATTTGTGGTTTATTCTAATAATGACTGTAATATCATGAAATTGATTTTAAAGAACAAGATTGTTTTGTGGTTGATTTTATAAATTTTATATATCGATGTGTATATGATGTCGATTTAGATGAAACTACTATCTGAAATGTTTGACCAGATTTTACAAATTAGTGATGACATTGCCAAGAATTCATCAAATTTTTTGCCTGTCTCGGCAGCGGTAAGAAAAAATTTCATTTTTTGAATTCTTTTTTAAAGAGATTTGGTGTTTTTAAGCAAACGTACATGGAAGACGAAGGTGTGTGCAATATGATCGCTACGAGTAGTAGAGATATAGCCGATGATCGTGATATTGCTTTATAATGATTCTGTGAAGTAGAATCAGTTTGTAAATCTTTAATTTTTGTCAGTTTTTTCTATTTGAATTATGGTACATTGAGGTATTTGAAAGTAAATTTAAACATGCACAAATTATTTTATGTCCACAATCATATTTATACTACTAATGAAATTATACAATTTAAGCATCATTGAGAAATAGTCATCGTAATTGTGAGATTATTTGATACAGAAAACTACCTATTGAAAATATTTTATTTTAATAAATATTTATGATATTTTAGAAATAACACAAAGCCAAGTGATTACTCTCTTGTATTCGTGTTGTTTTTTCACCTGAATTTCTTTTTCTGACTGTAACAATGTATGCTTTGCATATGAAGGTATCTATGAAACTTGCATATTGAAATCCGTAAATTTTCAAATCACAAATGTTTTTTGCTTTTTAATAAATATTCTGAATCAAAAGAAATACTACTTATGCAAATGTTGTGAACAACCAATACAATGATAGGCATGTATGAAGTAAATGTGACTGAAAAGGTGTAAATGTTTTAAGGTAATTTTTTGAAATCCTTCAAACGATATGCAAAATGAAAATTCAAAAAATTTACTGGAATTTATGTCATCAATGGAAACAGTCAGTTATCTATTTCTAATAATCAAATATTTATTTTCCTGTCAAGACAAAAGTGAAATAAAAGTTTTTTGGATTGTAGTTATCAAATCGGCAAGATCCAATTGCTTATCCGTTTGATACGTATAGCTGCATTACTTTTTAGTGTAAAATTTTCTTTAAGAGCTTGAGTATTTTTATACTGTATTTTTCAATACCGAATTTAAAGAATTTTTTAAATCTTAAAATTGAATTCATAAACAGACACGCATTTAAATATGGGAAGTTTTTTATTTGAAAATGGAAGACGTAGATTGTTTTCAAACTGGCCAGTAGTCATGCATGCAGTAAACTTTGTCCATGGCTAAGTGTTTAGCTACAAACAACGATTTGTGTTGATAGACGCGAAATTCAGTATCAGTTTGGCAGAGCTGAACCATTGCAACTAGTTTTCTTATTAAAATTCTTTCCGCTGGAAAGAAAACATAAATTAGCTTTCCAGTTGGCAATTTTCGATATAGATGATAGAACAAAAATTCAGCAGTGACATCATCATCTGCATATAAGGGTGCTATTGCAATGTACTCATCGCAGGGTCGGATTGTTCCATAACCACAGCATTGTCCTTGTTGATTGTGACAATATAATGTTTCTGATCCATTTTCTAATGACCATTGTTTAACAAATTGTTGACGATCAAATCCAATTACTTTATAATCGTAATCAAATATATATTTTATTGTATCGTTTGTAAGCAGGCAAATTTGAAGCTTTCCATTTAAAGCAGGTTTATTGAGAAGCCACGGCTTAGAAATGCCTGTAAAGCCAATTAGCTTCTCTTTCAAAATATCAAATTTATAACGACATATTGACAATTGCGTCATATTGGCAGTGATAGGAATTTTACTGTAGTGCATGTTGTCGAAATATTTTGTAATACCGTATCCTTGATAATCCAATTTACATAGCATCTGGTAGCCAATTCGAGCACCGATTGGCATGTGATTGCTGGCGCTGAATGCAATAATTTCGCCTTTAGAATTTACAGCTACTTTCCATGTTTTTGGACTTGTGTGAAAGTAGAGTTTGTAATTGATAATTCCTACCGACCATAGTGATTGTTTTGCCAGTTCACATATATTTGGAATGTCATTTTCGGTTGCTTGACGAATTGTTATTTTACAATGGCCACTTTTGAAATTTCTGTTAATTACGATGCTGGTGGTGGTGTAATCTTTCTCGCACAATTTGTTATTCAACATTGCAAAGCGTCAAGCTGCGTTGATGAGGTAAGCATATTCTATTTACCTGTTGAATAATGAATACAAATAGCAAAACTTTGAACGCAATTTAAACAATTATGCATTTAAAGATTCTAAATTATAATAAAAGAATATAAATAAAAAACTTTGAAAAGTTGAATAATTGAAATAAAAATTAGAATGTGTATTTGACAAAATAAAATGTCATTAATTTTTATGAATCACTGAGCAAAGTCATAGTTGAAGTATGCAAACATTGACAAATAGAAATTGTTATGCATCAAAGATAAGCATTTATAACATTTCTTGCTTGGTTTGTTTGACGTAAGACTGCTTTTTACAGTTTACTTTTATTATTAAAAATAAAACATTTTTATTATTATTTTCACTTTTATTCATTAACAAATAAATTATCAAAATGTTATATAAAAGTAAACATTTGGATACATGTTTTAAATTATATTAAGTTTTGTTTTATTCAATTTTCACAGAATTAACGCTTTTTAGTATATTCTTTCAGATTTTAGTCCGAAAATGTTGTATGAATTTAAATAAATATTCAATTCGATTAAGAAACTGAACAAAAAATTAATTTTTCTTATTCTAGACTAAAAAGTGATAATTTAATAATTTATTCAACATTGACATACAAACAAAACGTACTGTTGTTGTTCGAAATGCTGATGATTTTCATGTTGTGACACTTTAATGCTACTTCTTGATCGAATGCATGACTGTTAAGCATTTTCAAACTGGTCGACTCTGATGCACGTCATAACGCCTACATTTTCCACTGCCCTGCCCTTTTTCACTTTGCCGTTTGATCTTTCATTTGTGCTTCTGACGCTTATCAGAGTTCAATTTCACACAGTGATTCATTATTTGAATTTAGTTTATTTTTTAAACTTAAATGACTTTTAGCTTATTGATTTGAAGATGAAAATGAATACATCAAATAAATATTTAATATTCTATATCGCATATAGAGTGCACGTTTAAGAATAATTTTAATTTTAACGCTTTATTATTTTTTCATCTAATTCATTTAAAACTATTTTACATTTTACATATTGAATCAAATGAAATATTGATTACATATATATATATATATATATATATATAAGTCAACTGTACGCTCAAGTTGAGAGGAGATTGCTTTGTTTTTTAGTCAGTTACGTCGTAATTACTGTAACAGGAGATTAGAAATTGACAGGATCGGCAGATTAGATATTACTTCAGTTGGTCGACTTGTTAATGTTCAGTGGTTAGAATAATGCAAAGTAGTAAGTCAGCAACTATAAAATGTATTGCCATAAGCAATGCAATTTCATAAAATTTATACGCTATTACCAATTGAAAACTTTGTTTTTTAACCTAAGGTGAATTAAATTTTCATTCTGATATTTTAATTCATAAACAGTAAGGATTTTATATTATTCAGATAGCAGTGAAATATTAAACAATTCAAATGTATATTAGTAAAGATAATGGTTCATCTGCAGATCACTATTTCAGCATGGACTATGCTAATGTAAAGTGTTGTGATGATAACTAAAATCTACTACATTATATCTAACAGACGCTATGAAGTCATTCATTCATAAATAGAAAGTGAGTACAAATTGCTTTTTGAGGCAACTGAACATGGCAAAGGCATACGTTAGGACATTCAGCTATTAATGAATAATAGCAGTCGCAGCATTAGAAATTCCTTTTCACTAATCGATAAAATGAAACAAATCAGTAAGAAACGTATGAAATCAAGGTTTTATACACATTTCAAACCATGGTGACAACAACTTTTATCAAGTTATTCGAAATGCACGGAAAATGAAGGAAAAATGAATTGGCCAAAACAAGGAAATATTGCCCAAGATTGCCGAATTTGAACGAAAACTTAATTAAAATGTCGAAAATATCTCCCTTACTGAAATTCAAGCATGCTGGTACCATTTAAAGGAAGTATCAGATTGACTACTACCCTGTGTATTAAGATACACATGGTGGCAAATATAGAGGCTCTTTATTCCACAAAGCAAAGGTAGTTTTGGATGACACCTTGCAAAACCCTGTAATCTATCACTACTTATCGATGTATCACGAAAAATGCGAAAAAAAAGTTTTCACTGACAACGCGAAAACAGCAAAGGCTATTATAGCCCATGAAATTTCGAAATTTCCGAAAACGTTATTTCTCTCCAAAAATGAGTTGATTCGATCAGAAAAAATTAGGGAATAACCTGGTCGCATGTTGCATGAAAGCGTATTTCTCGACATATTGCCGAAAACGTTGAATTATGATGTGATTTTAGTGGGAAAAACTGAAAAGCAAATGAAATGTGCACTATTAATAATAAGGCGTGCATATGCATTTTATTAATTTTTATACGGAAATTTTCTATAATTTCCGCAAGCTAAAGTTGCTGATTTTAATACAAATATGTACCTGAGTGTCGTTTTTGTACTACAGCAATGATAAACAAATTTTTTATTTACGCAATTTTATGTATTTATTCGTTATTTATTATTATTTTATTTTATGCCCAAAACCATGAAATATTGCACAAGATTGCCGAATTTGAACGAATGCTTCACGAAAATGTCGAAGATGTCTCCCTTAGTGAAATTAAAGCATCGTGGTTCCGTTTATAGGGAGTTTCAGATTGACTACTATCCTGTGTATTAAGATAGGCATGATGGCAACTTTAGAGGCTCTCTATTCCGCAAATACAACGTAGTTTTCAATGAAACTTTTGCAGAACTTTCTAATCTATGGTTAATACGATTCTTGTTCTTTAAGTTGTTCTTGGATGTCCAGTAATAAAATTAGAAGAGCACACATTGGAAAACAAATCGCTACAAAATAAAAAATTAAATGATTCCAGTTAAAAGATGAAATTTTCATAAAAACATACATGGTAAAAATGAAATCTAATACACAAATTTAATAACCGAAAATGAAATGACCAATCAAAAGAAGATCTTCAGAAATTTCTAATCACCTAAAACCGATTTCTAGCGCTCCATTATGCAAATAACGATCGCCATGACGTTGCCTTATCATCAGTAATGGGGCATTTGTTTGTTTGACTTACGTGGCAAGTGGTAGCGTTGTAAAATGTTCTCTGAATTTACTATGGCATTAAATAGTGGCTATAGACGGTTTACAATTTCTGAAAAGTAATTCGTTTTTGTGTGTTTTAATTATCTTCAAAATTTTTGTATAATTATTATGTAAATGTTACCTTTTAATTAAAAAGCAGTTAATTATCATATTTTAAAATTTAGTTTTTAATTTGGTCTAACTTTTACTAAGTGATGAAATGAAGACATTTTTGATTTAATATCATTTTTGTAGGTATAGAGAGAATGGAGCAAATATAAAATAAAAATGCAGATGACACCGTACAAAAATCCATGGACAGCACGAGGCAGATCAAAAGAAAACAAAAGGCATGTACGATTTCTTGTGCCTACTGATTCTGTAAGGCTGGGATAGAGATGCTTCGAAAGGGTGCTTCAAATTCCTAACTTTAATTAAGTGCTTGATGTAAGATGTAAGATACTTCACTGTAAAATTATATATTTTTGATTTTCGTATAATAAGATTAGGCAAGACTTCGTCTTAAAAAAAAGAATTTCTATCCCACGTAAACTACTTTCAATTTTATGGATCTAAATTCTCATTTTCAATCATTTGAAATTATTCCATTCTAATACATTGCATTCGCTAGATTAGCGGTTCGCTGTGCATGAATTTTCAATGTTCCTAATTTCATGGCGTTACGGTAGAATAATTCACACAAAAATCGGTTTCTAGCGCTACATTATGCAAATAAGGGTCGTTTGAAAATTGCCTTATCATCAGTAACGTTGCACTTGTTTGCTTGACCTACGTGGCAAGCGGTAGCGTTGTGAAACGTTCTATGAGTTTATTTAAGGCGTTCAGTAACTATGGAAGTCCGTTTTCAACTGTTGGAAGTATTTTATTTTTCTCGTTGTGTTAATTTTTTAAGAAACTCTCTATATAATCATTTTGGTAACGTTATTTTTAATTGTTAATACTTTTTCAATTTCAAAATTCTTTGTTCATATTCTCAATTTTCTTATGTGATAAAGCGAGAAAATTTTTGATTTAACATTTAACATTCTTACAGATATGGACAATGAAGAAAAGATAAAGTGAAAACGCGGACGACACGAAGCAGATCGCGGACGACACGAAGCAGATCGAGGACGACACGAAGCAGA
>JYDO01000220.1:0-56920 GCA_001447755.1 Trichinella papuae | reverse complement strand
AACTTAATTATACTATGGGATAACTTCACCCTTTCGAAGTATCCCTAACCCAGACTTACAAAATTGGGACCCACGGGGAACCGCATACCTCTTGTCTTCTTTTGATCTGCTTCGTGCCGTCCGCGATCCGCATCGTGCCGTCCGCGATCCGCTTCGTGCCGTCCGCGATCTGCTTCGTGTCGTCCGCGATCTACTTCGTGTCGTCCGGGTTTTCACTATTATTTTCTTCACTTTCATATCTGTAAAATGTTAATTAAATCAAAAATATTGTCACTTTATTGCACAAGAAACTTGAAATAGGAAAAACTGAATCTTAATGCAGAAGAAATAACTGCTTTGCTATTCAAGGTACCGTTAACGAAATGAACGTGAAAAGATTCAAAAAAAAAGTAGCACAAGTAGAAAAATGGATAGCTTTCAGCAATCGAAAACGGACCTCACCAGTTACCCAACGCCATAATAAACTCAACGAACGTTAAACTACGCTACTGCTTGCCACGTAAGTCGAACGAACGAGTGCACCGTTACTGAAGATAAGGCACCATTATGGCGATCGCTATTTGCATAGCGCAGCGCTAGAAACCGGTTTATGAACTCTAACCTATGCCGCGATATAATATGAACAAGAGAAATGCGCTGTTAAATGCTACCAATAAGGACTATTTGAAAATTCAGAAATGACCTTGACGTTTAAAATTCAGTCAAAATATAAACTATCGGACAGAAAACGCCATAACAAAAAATTGGCTTAGTCAAAACACGCCTCAGCGTGTCTGAATTTGAAATTTCAAAATTCAAAAATGGCCTACATAAATGGAAGTTAATTTCTTATACAAAAAGACGCTTTCAGGTGAATAATTTGCAAGTGAAAGCTTGTTTAGCTATTGAAAAGATTATTTGCAATAGACGCTGATGTGCTTGCTTAATGGACAAACACTACGCGCGCAGCTTTAAAAGTGGCTTAAGTGAAACAGAAATTATTCTAAAGATGAATTCTTACCTGACCTCAACATAATGTACAAAAAGTACAGTTTTACAGCAAAAAATATCTCACTTGCATCTTACATATTACAAACTTAGGTAACTTAATTAAACACAGGAATAACTTTACGCTATAGAAGTATCTTTAGTACAGCCTCACAAAATCAGCACACAGAAGAAATCGCATTTACCTATTTTCCTCTCTTGTTCTGCTTCGTGACGTCCGTGATTTGCTTCATGTCGTCCGTGTTTTCACTTTTTCCTTGCTCCATTCNGACTATTTGAAAGAAAAAACAAATGAAGTTGACATTTAAAATTCAGTCAAAATATAAACTATCGGACAAAAAACGCCATAACAAAAAATTGACTTAATGAAAACACATCTTCGCATGTCTGAAAATTTTCTTAAATAGGAAAACCAAGTAGTTCAAATGAAGCTAATTTTAAGTGAGCGACTTGCAAGCAGAAGCTTGTTTATAGTTAGTTGAACGTGCATGTTAGCTACCGTAAAGGTAATTTTGAAAAGACCATATTTTAATATTAGATAAACAATACGCAGATGGTGTTATTTAATCAAACTTCATTGTACAGAAATTTGACGTTCATTAAATCACCTATTTTCTCAACAAAACATGGAATGAAACGAAAAATACAATTTCAAGAATTATTGAACTCAAAATTTGTCATTCACAAATCACACCTACGATAATACATAATTCTAATTGGTGAATATCAATTGAAAATGCTAATTAATTAACTTACATATGAAATTTCAATAAACCTCACTCTGTTGCATTCTCAATTGCATTGTTAAGTGATTACGACGTAAAAGTGAAAAAACTGCCACTTACTTCCAAATGCGTCATCTTCTCATTGTTGATGTTCATGCTCTTTCGATGTTTATTGAAAAATTATTTTTCAGAAATTATTCCAAAAAATAATAATGAATAAAAAGCAAATAAATTGTTTGGCGCTTAATGTTGGTGGTCTTCAGTCAATTTTTCAATCAAAACGCAGTGCTTCCATCCACGGACAGCGTCAAACTAAAATTATTTCCAATATGTCAATAAAGCAACGAACTCGTATGCAAATTTTTATTTTATTCATTTCTGCTGATAAATATCACTTGTACACATTTTTCATTGCGCTTTATTTACTTAACTAATGCACTCTGTTTGAGAGAAAATTCAATTGTAGCCCTGCCAAACATAAAAGCAGTTCTCATTGCGGAAACACAAATTTCATCTTTATTACTAAGTATATTTTAAATACTAGAAATAATATAAATACAAGAAATGAAATGCATACTCATTTTATATTAAATACAGGCTTGTTGTAAGAGGAGAGAAAAAGTAATGATTTGAAGAAGCAATTCACACAGAGTTACAAATTAAAGCAATGACAGTTATTTGAAAATTCAGAAATAACGTTGACATTTAAAATTCAGTCAAAATATAAACTATCGGACAGAAATCGCCATAACAAAAAATTGACTTAATCAAAACACGCCTCCGCATGTCTGAATTTGAGGTTTCAAAATTCAAAAATGTCCTACATAAATGGAACTCATCGCAAATAGCTTTTCACCAAAATATTAGCACACTGCCTGCGCGAGCTGACAAAATTAATCAGACAAAAATGCAATTTACCTAATGTCAGATGATCTAAATTTTGAAACTATAATAGAAAGTGACAATGATGAAGTTAAATGGCTTTCTATTTGAAGAACAATATTTTCCTGATTTGCATAATAGAAAACACTATCCGCTTAGAGAATGTCGACGTGTTCTGTTCACAATGAAATTCAATGCCATAAGCAAGTGGAAATTAAAAAATCAAACGTATTCTACAGTTAAATCTAGACGCCTTTGCAAAATAACAAATTGAAATACAGTGAAACTCGGTTATAACGATGGGCATTGCGGACAGATATTTGGATCGTTATAACCGATTTTGCATACATATACTTAGTTTATTCATACATTTATGGTTAAGTTTATTTCTATCGCAATAGCCGAGACATCGTTATAACCGAGTTCTACTGTATTAATTTTTTGAAACAGCTCAACGTTGAACCATATATAATTAACTATTTTGTTCCAAGTGTTTTTTAATTTTTGTGCATATTGAAATTAAATAATGCTTAAATACTTAAATACGCATGCATTCATGCAAAAGCATCGGGAAATATGTTTCAATATTAAATTTTTACCTTTTTGCAAATATACCACGTACGAAAATAGATATCTTCTCATCCTTCGGCAATATCTTCTTTTGTGGATTTTCAAATTTTGATGAATCATTTTCAAGAAATGAAAATGAAACAATCACAAAAGAACATGCTTGATTCACTGATGTACGGCCAATGCTCTACTGGAACAGCGAAACTTCAGGTGCCACATATAGCCTACAATTGCATCAAATGAAACTCATTGATTGACCGTCATCTAGCTCTACTATTTGAAAGCCACATCAGCAAAGTAAAGAAAACGCGCTCCGCTACTGATAACATTAGCGTTTCGGCAAAAGCTGATTTGCATAATTGAAAAACAACCTTAACGGAGTGTTATTCAACCTTATCTACGTGCATTAAAACGAACAGCTAAATTAACTTTATATGCTGAAAATATTTTCAACTATTTATTCATTTATAATAGATAGCAACATATAGTTACAATTTTAAAGTAGTAACTTACAAACTGTTCGTTACGTTAGATGTGAATTTTCAAAACTTAAAATGATTGCATTACTTCGTTCTGACAGTAAATTATTGATTCTAATTCTGTATTCTGAACTATAGCTTCAATCAATTATAGAAAAACTAAAATATATGCAACTTACTAAAATGAACGCCTTCGCAGCCTTCATGTAAATCTTGTATTCCCGTTTTTCCAAATGTCCAGATGAGTTAATTTGAAGAAATAAAACAATAAAAGACAATAAGCAAAGCCGTTTTCAATGTTATTATATGACTTCATCGCATGGAGAACGCCAATGCACACCCGCCGCACACCTTACGCCAACAAGCATTGACACTAAAGCCACGTAAGCGAACTCATAGCAGGCGAATAGAAATTTGCATACATTTTCTGGTAAACAACTTTTACTGTGCTTGCTTTTCATTATGTTGAGCAAACAATCTTTTTTTCAAGAATGTACCGATCGTTTTCTCACATTCCTCCTCAGCTATGCACCAGTACTTTATTATGTATTTATTCGTAACTGACATTTTTTCCGTGCAGACCAACTGCTACAAATCAGAAAATTTTTGCCCTAACTGCGATGAATGAAATTCAATCCCTTTCCTTTTCACAAATGAATACTAATGTAATCTGGAACAAAATATAGGATGTGAAATGTTCTCGAATGTGGAGTACAACTATTGTTATATATTAAAGCATCTTACTATTTTTCATATACAATTTCATTGCAACAATTCATATACAACAGATTACTCTAACTACTGGATAACAACAAAATACTGAATAACTTATACCTGAGAGTCAATACCTAATCTCCAGTAATTTTACAGTAATTATAGCGTTATCAAAAAGTGAAAGAAAACAACCTTACCCAAACTTGGGCGAACAGCAAAGTTTATTATATACAAACAAACAAAGATCAACCATCATTGATGAATCGCGGATGACGAACGAAAGAGCTTCTTAATGCTTTGATATTTCATTTTCATAAAACCTTTAAATCAAAATAAAGTAAACGTTGACAAGCGTTGATGTGATTGTTTTGTTGATGAAATAAGAGAATCTAAATATAAAATTCATAAAAACATTTTTATTTTTAAATCGCCACTACATAAAGTTGCTTTATTAACTAAATAACTATTGCATATATCTAAAAGCAGAGTTTCAAAAACTAGAACAGGAGATTTGCGCTAATAATCATGCCAAACGTTCACTACCGTTATTAGTGCAAAGCTTGCTTCAAATACTTTTGATCAACCGTGAATCGTTGTAAATATTTTCAACTTTCATCGTTTCTGAAAAAAATTCTACAAGAACGTTCTACAAAAAATTCTCTTTTCTTTATTTTCTTTTTGGAAGCATTGAATTGTCACTTCAATTCTTGTAAATAATACGTGAAGAATTAATTTACTTTTCGTTTACTAAACAGACATGAAAACGCTGCATCACAAATAAGCTTACATCAACATCAACATCAATAATGAATGCACTTGTTCATAAATTTGAAAAAGACAACAAAACAAACTTACCAATATAACAAAATTTTATTATATATTATTGAGCAATTGTTTATTCAATATAAAAATAATGATCGCCTAATATTATATTCAAAAATTGGTGGCAGCGCATAAAATATTCAAAGTTGTGATAAGCATTAGCTGAGCAATATAGAGAACAAGTAACTGAATGTCGTACAGATGGAAAGCTGGAGAAAAGAATCACAAAAAAGGGCTTTGCAAATTTGAAGGCGGGGCCAGAAATCAAAATTGACCAATCAAGTTGCGCAATTCGTCGTGAATTCTCTCATGGATTAGTCTTTGTATAATTGCCAAAAATAATGTTTTGCTAATGGAAATTAAATAAAAACATAAAAATATTTTTTCATTAATTTTTTAACATGGCTTGTGAGCTTCTGAATAAAATATATTACTATAATATTTTAAAAATATTTTAACCTGAAAGTATTTTACTAGTACAGTATGGTGGTAGAGCAAGTTCACCGAAAGTGCTTATCATTGAAAAGCTTCAAATTTATCCGGATTTAGTTTGCAATTTGGTAGTCATATAAATGTCCACCACTTTCTTCTTTTCCAGATTGTCATCCTTTGCCGAAGATGAGCATGAACAATGCAGAGTAGCGGCCAATTATTTGAAACTTAAAATCAAGCAAAATATTCAAATTGCCATACTTTGCAGTGAAAACTTTGCAGAAATCGGTACGTTTTTATCAAATAGCGAAACCATCAGCTGTGAAGGTATTCCAGGTTTTCCTGTGAACCGTCAAAACTGCCATCAGAATAATTTTGTATTCGGTTATGTTGGAAAAGCGTATATTGGTTGCATGTTTGCACATTTGAGTACATACGATGGTTATACCGTTTCAGAGACTGTCGCACCCGTTCGTATTTTACATCTGCTTGGTGCTGATTTGATCTTATTTATATCAAACGCACACAGTTTGAATCAAAAGTTCAAAGCTGGTGACTTTATGATCATTAAGGATCATTTGAATTTTGCAGAATTAATGGGCTTGAGTGCACTGGCAGGAAGATATGAAAATCTTTACGGTATTCAGTTTCCCAATCTACGCATGGCGTACGATTCAGAATACAGACAAATTCTGAAATCTATTGCTGAAAAAGCAAATTTGGAAAAACGTGTTCATGAAGGTGTCTATACAGTGCTCAGTAATCCTGCATATCCTACAAAAACTGAAATGGACTTTATAAAAACACTAGGCTCTGATGCAATCGGGATGAATTTATGCCATGAAGTAGTGGCCGCTCGCCAATACAACATGAGAGTGGTAGCCATAGCAGTTATCAGACCTGGAATTCGAGAAAATAATGAACAAGAGAAATTTCAAGATACAGCCAACCAACAAGAAAAAGCCACCTTATTCCAATTTATCGAGCAATTCTGCATCGAAACCAAGTTTGCTTGAAAATCCTTTTTTTTCGCCATCATAATGATCTTTTATTTTGATTGTTTGCTGTCGATAATAAGTTATTTCTTTACCGTGTCAATGATCGGATCTCAGTTGACTTGCATCTCAAACTTGGTCGCTTGAGAGATTTCTTATTATTATCAGCAAACATGTCAAGCAAAATTTTGTTATTGTTGATTACCTGCGAAGAATTAATGAATAAAACCAACAATTTATTTACATTTTCTTTCTTGAATAACATTTTAAAGGGAAAGCATGAAACATAATAGCAGGGCAAACTTAATTGAATAAAGTTGCTCAAATCTGTTGTGGATTCAAAGAAATAATTTAGTTTGAAACTATCATGTCTTATTGGCAAAATATGTAAAACCGATTTCAACTTCTATTAGTTTAACTGAGATAGTTGTAATTTATTAGTTCTATAAGTTGTAATGAGCAATGTGAGAATTGTATTTTAAATTTCTGATGTCACTCTTATAACTGAGTTCTTGCAGTGTTTTGTAAAATTGTGAAGTCCCAATATTTCCCTTGCAATTTGAAATATGCCAGGTTAATCTCAAATAATTTTTAGTGTTACAAAAAATGTAAAGAAAAAATCATCCTGAGTAAAAACTGTTAATTTTCTTAGTATGGCCAAATTTTATATTTTATTTTTAAACTGAACATCATCATACAAGTAGCATTGTACTTTTACAATATATCGTACAAAAAATAATCAAGTTGATGTGTAATTTAAAGTTTCCCTTAAAAAGTTGCATTTGTTCAAAAGAAACGTATTCGTTTAATTATTAATTATTATTAACATTGAACGTGATTAGCTCTGCTTTGCACTTTCTGCATTCATTTACATTTCATTATAGGAATAGCCTTTTTTCTTAAATGTCATTCATTCTTTGAAACATTCTCCACAAAAACAGTAATAAAATTCAACTGGAACTGGAAATTGTTTAAAAATTTGTATCGTGATTAGAACTTGCTTATCAAAAAGTACTGTACACGAAACAGTAAGTGAGATAAAAATATGATAGTTTTGTTTTTTTTTTGTCTCTCTTCCTATAATTATTGGTTAAATATGTATTAGTAAGATCGAATAATGTGCACCTATAGCTATTTGCTTGTGTAGCGTGCTCTGTGTGGAAGAATAAAGCTTGTACTTGTAGTTGCTTGAATATTAATAGTTTAACTGTACTTATCGAAATGCAGTATTTATCCGTTTACAATTGTATAAAATATAGAATCAGAACGTCAGGTTCACCAAGAATGGTGTAAGTGGAAAATAATGTGAAGATAATGTTGAAATAGACTGAGAAGTACTGAGAAGCAGTACTTGGTACAAATACCACTGAAAGTGGTAATAGGGAACTTAATGAGCAGTTGATTTATCGCTCAAAAAAATGATCAAAAAAAGAAACTAGAAAAAGAATATCAAGCACCGCGAGAATTAACAGAAATAAAACAATTTATAAATATTGCGCAAATGCTTTAACATTTATTTCTGAAATGCAAATTTGTGTCTTCCTGTGTAACACAAATAAAAGAAAGTTCAAAAATAGAAAAGAAGAAGACATTTCAGATGTTGATAGCTGAAACAGAAGACTGTCGTACGTACGACTAAATAATGAATTTTAATTATGTGAAAAAATAGCTTTTCGAAATTCCGTTTGCCGATTGCTATTCATTCTTGTATCATTATTTGATGTTTCATATAATATTGGAAAATTTTAGTAATACAACTTCTGCTAACATTTAAAATGACTTTATGACGCTCATTAGTATTAATAGTGGAATCATAATAACATCATAATATGATTAGAACAAAAAATGCAACAAGCAACAAACTACTTACCGTTGACAATCGTGCTGTAACAAAAATGGCTTGTGATTAAATTAGTTCCATCATGAGATTTAAAAATCGCACTTTGTTAATTTGGTTTGAAATTTGTTAAAATTTCAGAATGCAAAACAAAGCGAATGACAACGCAAACAAGGCGAATATCGAACAAGTTAAACCACTATAACATTCGATAAAGTATACACGCACAGTGATATCATAAATTGGCATCGCTCATTTAACAATCACCACTGACGAAAAATTTGCATTTAGTGACGTTGAGAGTGCAAATCAAAAGCAAATGTCAAATTTGAACTGCTTCAATTGATCTTTTTCCGTGCTTTATATAAGTTATAACTTCATTAAACTGAATTAATAAACTTTTGCTGGTTACTTTCTTCAAGTAAATTTTTAATTCACAGTTGAAATCGTTAATTGCATTGTTTGTCGTTTATGTTGTACTTCCCTGACCAGTTTAAGTTAGCATTCAAAGAAACAGCTTATTGCACGTTGCCTTTTTATAAATAATATGTGAAGCAGAAAATAAAATTCAGAAAGACATTGAAGTGAAACTGAAATGAAATGATAAAAATACAATCGTCTGGCAATGACAGTTTCAAAACATTTGTCTGTGCTAAAATAAATTACATGTAATATACAACATAATAACTAAAACGCAATAACTGAATATAAAAAAATCAGAGAGAAAAACATACAAGTAGCAACAGACTAACAGTCTCACTGATTCATAAAAAAAAAAGTTTGGTGTTTCAAGTATTCAATAGCTGTACACAGCTTCACAGCATCACCAAGTTTCACATCCAAAATTTCCTGCATATCCGAAACAGATAGCATTAAAAAAGATTCCCCATCAAGACCCTGCAAAAGATGCACATACATCTTTGCTTAATTATTATTAAACTTCAGTAAGTCAAATAATATTAAGTGTACTGATCATGATAATGATTCTTACCAATTCCAATATTTTCGGTATCGCCAGCTTCCCATAAGGCGAAGAGAGCAAGAACTTTATCAAGTCCTGAGTGCTCCAAAAGTATGGATTCGATTTAACTGAAATTTTCAAAATAAACATCTAAACAAATATATAAGGTAAATTGAAAACGAACTTATAATTTTTTCTTCGTGACAAGAAAACAGAATGCTGAATTTCATTTGATCAGGTAATGGAAGTAAAGCCTGATTTCTGAAAAATACTGAAATTACAAAAACTTTAAAGTAAAAAAATAAAAACAACATTACGGCCGTTTCGGTTGAATTCATATTTCAAGGAAACAGTTAACAACAACGACAACAATAATAATAATAACAGTAATAATAATAATAATAGATTTGGCAGATAATTTCTTTAAACAATTAAACTGCTTTCATCAAATGTTCAAATTCTGTTCACTAAACTAAACTAAACTGCTTGGATTAACATGCAACTGTTTTTCAACGACTACACTTTCAACTATTGCAATAGTAAGTGTGATCAATGTTCAATCCTGTAACGGGAAAATTATCAAAAAATTTATGCAAAACTTCAAAAGCTCAGAGTAAATAAAAATTACACTGTACACATAGGCCAATATGAAATGGTATTCTAAACAATAGTTAATTCATAGAAAAACAAGCACATAATATATTTCAAATATTTCTGGAACACTTTTTCGAATAAAAAGACAGCTGTCAATTAACCTGCTGTTTAATGTTATGCATAAAACACAATCTTCACAAATACAACCATATTTCAAAGGCAATTTAAAATAAAATGCTGTCAAAAAAATGCTGGAAAAAAAAACTAACAAAACTATTTACAAATTTCCCTGTACACATTAGTTCCATCTACAGAGTGCAATCGTAATTCAAAATTATTACATTGTCACCATAATTATCATATAAAAACGTTGTGTTATTTTTTTAAGTGTAAAATGTTTAATTGAATGATGTATTCGAAAAACGAAACTACTGCAGTGTCTGAAAATTACAAATTTTCTATAAATTGCAGTTATTAACCAATTTCAGGAATTGGTACTTTCATGATTCATGATTGAACGGAGTTTGAGGACATGGTGATTTAATTCAGTGAATACATACACAGTTGTCAATCAATGAAAGATTATTTTGATAATCAATGAGTCAGGATAAAAAAGAGAATAGTCAGCCAATAAAAAATATAAGAGAAAGTGTTCGTAAAAACACAAAAAAACGACATTCAACCTGTTCATATCCAAACTGACCCTCTAATACAATGTTAACAAGTGACAACAAAGCAGTAAACCTCGGAATATGATCTTTCACTTCAATCATTTCGGAATGCTCGTCGCGCATCGCAAATCAAAATTACTAACATGCAATGAATCACTTTCTTCATAAAAATTAGGCAGCATAATTAAAAACAACTTTTCAATTTTCATACTGTAACTAAGTTTCCAAAGGTGTTATTTTACTTATATGGAATATATGTCGCTCTAAAAAATCTTTTTGAAAATTATAAAAGCAAATAAATAAAAAAAATAAAATTTTAAATGTATTTTATAAAAGTTTTTTTATTGAAACAGACAATATTTTTTGTACAAAATTACCGTATACCTGCAAAATACATCAGTGGCTTTTTTAATGTGAAAAAGTAAAAAGCAGATGTTTTCATTTTATTTGCATATTTTTCGAAATTGTTATAATGCAAATGTGCATTCGTCAGACGTTATTTATGAGTATTTTCCAAGTGGATCTTTCTGAAAAACTTCATTTTCTTAAAAACAAATTATTCACTGCAAGTGAAAAAAGAAAGGACAAGTGAAAAATGTTTTCAAAAGTAGGCTGTTTAATAATTATAAAAGAATACTGTTTTGAACTTGGAGGTAAATTGTTCATTTCTTCAACAAGCCTCATACATCGCTTTCATAGCTAACATTCTGGTGAAAAGAATAAAATTGACGTAGCAGACTCTTTTTGTCTTCGAATGCCAAAAGTTTTCGAACGCTGCACTTGTGAGACTATAACTAACTAACTATTAAACAGATTATTTCATATTATGAAATCTAAATATGAGTGAAAACAAATAAATAAAAAAAAACAAGAGCTCCGTTTCATCTTCTCCTCTAAGCAGAACTGTTCAACTGTAGCGTTTTGCTTAAAGTCAGTTTGGCAGAAAATTCTGTAACCACCATTGACATGGAATCATCAGAGCAAGGAGATTTGAAATTATCTTCATAATTCGGATCCAATGACGCAAACACCAGTTGGTTAATGTAATTTTTCATTTTCTTCGTTTTGGTAAAAGGAAAAATCATTTTCAAACTCTTGACAATTTCATCAACTTTCGAATCCAAATAGGCCATAACATTGAAAGCTATCACTCCTGAAACAACAAAGCACACATGAATGAATGGTAAAGATGAAAATTATTTAAAAAAGAAAAGAAAGACAATTTCCACCTACCGCTTGGCAATAGCAATTCTTTGTAAGCTTGGAGAAGTTCAAGCGTTACAAACTGTGGCAAAGGAGCAAAAAGACCATCGACATGATCCGAACTGGCAACGTCGATCAAAATGGCATCGAAGTGTTGCTTCCGGAAGGATGCATTGAGAACAAACCTAGTGCCGTCCTCAACTTCAACCTGGAGACGTTCATCCGGGACAAAGCTGAACCACTTTTTAGCCGCTTCAACAACGCAAGGGTCGATTTCCACGACAACAACGTGAAATGAGGGAAAATTGTTCCGGATGTACATCGGCAATGAGCCGCCGCCAAGACCAACGATCAAAATTCGAATCTCCTGATCACCATTGGTCCACTTGGCCGGCAAACCATGCAAAAATTCCGAATGATGTGAACAAGTCAAATAATTCAAATCAACCTGCTGACCATTGTTCAACAGTCGAGCTTCGGATTGCACTACGCCTGGATATTCTGAGAAGACAATTCGACGAAACAATTGGTCGCCTTCTTTTTCATCCATGATCAAATAGTCGCCAGAGTACATTGTAACTCCTTTTTCCTGGAGAAAAAAACAACAACAATCAAATCAAATCAAATCAAACCATAAAAGCAACAATTTACAAGAATTTTTGACGACAAATTCGGCGACTCGACAGTCAAATAAAGAGCAGTGCCGTTCACTAGCTCAATTGGTGCAAAGTCCATAACAATCGTGTCCAAATCCTTGCGCACTTCGTTGATGTCATAATTGGAATTACGAATAATTACAACGGCAAGACGTTTCACTTTCGACAATCTGCACAACTTCTTCCTACCTTCAGGACTGGAATAGAGCCATTCTCGTTGCCTATGAAGTTATTAATCAAAAGTTGCATTCTACAAGTAAGTACAAGGAAGAATTGTCTACTTGGTTGGTGGCACGATGAAAATCGCGTACAGAGAAGTGTATTCGGTAAAAGTGCTGTCTTCGACAAGGTACAGCGTATATCTGGTATTACCATTACATTCTTGAAGGATTTGAATCTCCTTTTCGTATTTCAAAGCGCTAAAAATGACATAAATTAAAAAGAAACGAATCAAGCTAACAAATAATTCCACTTTGTTCACTCACCTTGTTCGCATGTAAAAGCCGAACATGCTGTACGATTGTGCTTCAACGATGCATTTGCTCATCTCTTCGACTGATGTGCAAACAGTTCTTTGCATTTTTCGATTGTAAACTTCCATAACCTAAGAAACACCAAAAGTACAATGTGGAACGTGTCGTAGTGGAAATGAAATTCAGTCAATACTGGCTCTTGAAGTGGAGAAGAAAGCTTGATAGCAACCAGAAAAAACAACGGTAACGGGAACATGACTCCGTGATCAAAATCGTTCGATCCGCACACTGCACGAAGAATGTAATTTCTACAACATAACAACAGTATATATATGTAATTCAAATTTGAAAATTGAATAATAATAATTATTACTTTTCAGAGAAAAAATTCATCCACGCTTCGAATACGAACGATTGGCACAATGATAGAACAATATATCGACCGTTTGTTTTCAATACACGGTCGACTTCAGCGAACATTGCGTTGACTGAATCCAGGCATTTTTCAGATTTGGAAGACATCATCGCGTCAAGGGTGCCTTTGTCCAAGACTGCACTGAACGATTGGTCCGCATATTCCAATTTCGTTGCATCGCCACGGCTAAAAGTCATCTCAGGACGTCGCTTTCGGTTGCGGTGCATTTGCTTCCTGATCACCGACTTCACGATGTCGATACTGACGATGTTCTTGAATCCGTTGTCGTACAACGAATCGGCCAAGCAAGACGTTCCGCATCCAATTTGTAAAATTTCATCCGAACGTTTCAGATATTTCATCAACACACTGCCGAATGTGCGAAATTCACCATACCTGTGAGGGTTGAATTCAAAAAATTCACTACTGTACAATTATTTGGCAAAGGAACAGGAAAAAATATTTATAAAGCGTAAAATTAATCAAAGATAAGACTGCGCAAATTGATTGAGCAGCTTTATTCGTTCAGATCAGTACTGAGAGCCTGCTTCTTACAACTACAACTACAACTAATTGATGCTCAACATCTTTATATTGAGAACCACCGGTGTGGCCGAACAACTTACCATTCAAAGTTGTTACCAGTCTTTTGAAAGAAACTTTCCCAAAAACGGGACGAAGCGAAATCATCGATATCACTTGGCAAGCTATCCATACCAATGCCAGACGATTCGACGGTCACCCGAAAAAACTGACGCTGCTAACTGACTCGCCAACAATACAAACAAGTAAATATAATCAAGTTACCAGGTAAACGGGAGACAAAAAAACAAGTTAAAATGTCGAAATATCTTCAAACGGAAATTTTTCGAAACGCAAAGTTTCAATCAATAATGAACTTCAATAATTATACACTAAAAAATACACTACAAGTTCAGAAAAACATTAAATTAGAAAATGTGTGAAATTGAAACTAGTCAGTTGGTGAAGTTAACCCGGCTATCGCAGGATAAAATGAATTATAATTACAGGTTATTTTTATCAGAAAAATAAATATTACTTAAAATATATACGTTCCATAATTTAAAAACACTGGACAAAATTTCCACGCACTTCCAGGAAGTATACTGTAATTCATTGTTTCCACTACAGTCAAGAAGTTCGGCACATAAGTTCACCTTTCTGAATATTCACCTAAACAGATGTTGTTTTATTTAAAATTCAACGACATTTTTTAATTAAAAAATTACATTTTTTGAATTTTATACTGCAATGCACGGATAAAATCATCGATGTAAAAAGGTTAATTCTTTCAACTCGCCAAAGTACAGTATGCATTAGTGAAATAATTATTCAAACGTCTGTTCATTAATTTGCTGTTGAAGCACTGTTTACGTTATGATGGGAAAATAGTTGATTGAAAAATTGTTGCATCATGATGTTAAAAGTAAAATCTGTGAAAACAACTTTTACTATACAGACGCCCTGAATTTGAAAACAGTTAATAAATAAAAACAACAGTTTTTGGAAACCACTGCATTATTCAAAAAATGCACCGTAAAACGTCGGCTCTTTCATGAAAAATAATAAAAAAAATTAAGCTGAAACAACAATTTGAGCACACTTTGAAAGTAAGCCGAACGTGCGGTTGGTTTGTGGCTGAGAATTTTAGGCAATAAATGAATGAATGAATGAATAAATAAAAATGTCATCAGTTACAAATTTCGCAAATTAGCAGCATTATGAGATGCTGAAGTAACCGCGTTCACTTTGGTAGATTCCCATTTTTCTTTCGCCCAAAGATTGAGAAAAACTTTCTGCAAACTAACCGCTGCTTTGTAATATTCGGTTGTTTCATGATTGAAATGTTTGCAGTTGCTGAACATGCGCATCATGTCTGCTTTGAATAACTTTGGATGACAATAGTAGCCACTGCGAATGCGCTCGCCCATTGTACGCAAATCGATCGGATATTTTATATAGCCATAATAATCGGGAACCTCTTCGGCGTTAACTGGCTTGAGAAATGGCCAAGCGGCAAAACTATTCCGCACCTTATTCAAAATGGCCCTCAATTTAGAATTGAGCTCTTCGGATGATAAATTGCATGTGTAATCGGTCGGTATTTGATAGCCGGATTCAATAACACCTGCAAAAAATACAATTACATTAGTAAAATTTAAAAAGCTTTTCAACTTCAGCCACACACACACACACACACACACACACAATACCTGCAATCGTTTCCAATTTCAACGGCAATGTTACCGTTGAATCGAACTTGGGCGCCTGGTAGATCACATCTGTGGACGGTTTGCTGGAAGAGATACGATCTGTTAACAAGTGCAACACTTCTTTTTGCTTCTTGATCAACGGTCCCAAGAAACAATAGTTAATCTTTGGATTCAGCTTGCAAGCCATAAACGTTGCGCCTTCGTACTCTTTGATATAACCCTGATAGCGACTTTTGGGCACGTGAATAGATTCGGAAAATCCCTGCTTTTTGAAATAGCCAACAGCAAATTCGTCGGCAAACGTCAAAAAATCATAAATTCCTTTCTGCACATGATAATCTTTCAAATGATTCATCATGTGCGTGCCGTAACCTTTGACCTGCTCACTTCCGACAACTGCGCAAAAGACGATCTCAGAAAAATCCTGCGCCGGAAACATTCTGAAACTGATGCCGCCAATCACAACTTCATTTTTTACAATTATCAAATTTTTGTGCTTGTAATCGAACACAATTCTTGCTATGTATTCCAATGGCATGCGAGGCAACTGCAAAGCGAATACATTTTGCAGTTGCAGTAGCCAAAGCAATTTCCGACCATCTTGATCCAACTGCAAATTGTTGTTTATCACGTGCACGCTGATCACACCAGATGCCTCTTCTTCTCTTGCTGATTCCACTCCAAGCACTGGTTCCAGACGACGCTCTTTCTTGCACTTTTCCAAATCCACAATCACACGTTGCAGATACTGATCCATTGTCTCCTTGTTGTACACGTCGATCGGCTTTTCCATTTTCATCTAAACCAATCGTTTCAAAACTAGCAAAATTATGAAACGAACGTTCAAAATTACATCACCATGACAAACAAGTTCAAACAACAATTTACCATATTAATATGCCTTAACTGAATAAAATATTACTGTGATCAATGTTTATGATTAAACGTCAATATCAAATCAGCATCAAATTTAATACTGCATTAAAAAGAAACAGAAACAATACATATACATAACATTACTTTAAATATTTTAAAATGGCATACTTTGTTATTAATTTCCTGATTCGAATTGGCTAAACTCGATCGACGTCGTTTACGTCCAACATGGGATGTTGTATGATTTATCGTAGATGTGGAAGGAACAGCGAAACGATCACCGTTAATTGCACATTCAGACGGTCCTTCTTTCAGTGCCACACGTTCAGATTTGACATTTAAATCATTGTTATGATGAAAGCTCAACGATTTAGGCAGTGAAATCAGGCTACGTTGGGGACACGGTTGCGACCAGCACTTGGTGTCCAAAAGAAAAGCGTGAAAGTGGTCAAACAGTGAGCCGACCCGATTGACCATCGAAAACGATCGATCAGCGTACTGGCTGATCTCCTTAAGCAGACCCGAACGAAGACTATCGAAAACTGATAACAGAAAAGTTGCTCCAAAAATAACAGACGGCTTCTGTGGTTTCAAGCATTCCCATCGAGCAGGCACGTGGCAAAACAAAAACCAACGACCATAGTGAACTGCATATTCGACTTGAGCCAAATCCTCCAGCATTGTTGGATTCGACATCTGCTGTGGTGCCAACAACACGCAGCTGTCAATCCAAGCAACAAACAAATCGACTGCAGTTGCATCTTTCGCATCTTTTTCAATCCAACCGGAAGCATGGCTAAAATAAATTTGTTCCGTGCATTTTATTCGTGAGCAGAATCAGCAAATTGAAATATTGAACCATAAAAATACATACTTTGATGCTTGAAACAATTTCAACAATTCTATCACATTTGGTGATTCAAATGGCGGATTACCCAAAGGGCATTCAAGCTGGTAAGAACGGCCTTCTGAAATGCAATGCCTCAACGACATAAATATACAGTGATACAACAGTTTTCTATTTTCATTCGTTTCACGTTGTTCGATGGCGTATAAACGTTCCATTGTCAAGGCCATTTCCATGAGCTTGTCAATCTCGTCGTCCGTTTTGTCTTTCAAATGATTAATATGACATCCTGAAAATTAATAACAGTTAAAAATAGTACTATCTATAAAAATCGAAAGATGAACTAATTTAAAGCTATTATTGAATAAAAAATTTATTTCAAAATACACGTTGATAACATTTGATCATTCAAAAGCGTTAGATAACAAAATGAAAAAAGCTAATAATTTTACAAAAAAAGCATTACGAAAAGGGTCACCGCATACGCGGCAACTTTCAGAAAGATGCACTTCAGTGGCCGGTAGTGAATCTTGCCAACAATGATGACGCTTCCAACCCCGACAACGACATCGTCGCATCTGACATTTACCATAGCTTCCCAATTTTGCGATTTTTGCGTTCCGCGGCAATGCACTCAAATTAGTCATCTTCTCACCGTTGCTTGTCGAAGCTTTCTGACGACTGCACTCGGCCATTTCACTCACACTCAGTAGCTACTGATTCATAAATGCAAAATCCACTGCTACACACGCTGAAGATGGATGAATGACATTCTTTTTAAGTTAAAAAATGATCCTATAATTACAGTAAAATGATATGCAAGTTCCAACAACAAATATCTGAAATGTTATGCAATTCAAAAAATTCATATTTATAATAAATAAATAAATAAATAAATAGTTTAATAATACAAAAAACTACACTTTCATACAATTATAATAAACTAAACTTCAGATCAGTTACCACAAATTCTTTATAAGAGAAAATTGAAAATAATATAAACTGAATAAAATAAAAAAATTTTATGGAATATACAAACCATAATAAATATTAAAATTTAAGTTGTATACTCAAAAAAAAGTAAGAAGAGAAATATTAATATATTTATTGTTAAAAAAATTAAATGCAAATATGTACAAAATTAAGCATCAATTATCACGGTGACGAATAACGAACGTATGATATTGGTACATTTGACAGACGATGATAATAAAGTAAAATTCAACAAAGTGATTGGTTTTTCAAAAGCAGAAAAAATTCAAAATAACTGTAGCTTCATTTAATTTAATTATTGTTTAATAATCAGAAATGCGACAATTTGAAATGATGATGGAAAGGAATGAAAAATTTTCTCATCATGTTATTCTCCGCCAACATTTCAACAAAATATACAATATACATACAGAAATAATGTTTTTGTATTAAAACAAACAAATTTTAAAATTCCACCTTGCATAACTAACTACCTGTCATTGAATTGAAGTGGAAAAGTTCGCATCGACTTTACTGTATTTTTATGCTTGCTTTTTCATTTTGTGCATGAATTTTTGACCAGCATTTTGACAATGTGATGAAAATTAAAATAAAAAGAGAAAATAGTTGTTATGTGGGAAAACAGATCGGCACGCCCTGTTTGATAAACTGCTTCATCTGCAACGATAAAACTTCACGACAATGCACAAAGAAGAGCACCATTTATAATACCGTAATGGCTAATTAATCAAGTATAAATAATGCAAGAAGTAAGTAATATTTATGTAAAATATTATCAAGTGTCAATTCATTTGATAATTTTAAAATCGTCAATTTCTGATTGAACTTATCATAAACTTTTTTTTGATAAACATAAATTTTCATTTGTGCCAAAAGAAGTGAAAAGATAAAAGGTGATTAGGCATTTCCTGTGCTGTCGTTGGTTGAAAGCAAGCGTTGTGTTAAAGCAAGCAAGCAAGGCTGCTGCTGAGCTGACGTCTCGTGACCTCTGAATAGAGATAAGCTTTCTTTTCACGACAATAATTCATTGTCAAGGTCGACAGACCATACAAACCGAACTGTTAATTGATACTGTTACCCTGAACTCCGGTTAAGCAGTAATTATTGTTAGCTGGATGTGAATGGTTAATGCAAATTCAGCTGCGTTGAGATTTAATTTTTTGTTTCTACAATAAAATATCCAATCAGTAACTTTTCATCATTGAATACCTACCCATTTATTATAAAGTACAAACAAATGTACAAGCTTTGTGTTTCTAATTCTTCAACATTAACTACATGTTATACTTGTCAGTTATTTTAAATTTAGCATAATGAGCAGAATTAAAATAAATATTTTTTTTAAAAAATGAATAAAAATATGCACATGGAGATCAATAAAACAATTAAAAAATATAAATAATCTTAGCATTCATTTTTCTTCATATCTTCAAAAAGTAAGCGCAATAATTGATGATAATTCACCACTGGCATCAGGCCATTTCCGTATTTATCAAAAAGTCCGTTTGACAGTCGCCATTGGTCGACAACGCTAGCGCTAGCGCAAGTATAAAGCGGTGGAGATACGACAGAGATTTGTCCAATCATTTTGCTTGGTAATCAACCTCAGCAGCCATGAGAACTGGTTCACGAACGTTGGTCCATTACAGAATTGTATTGACTAAACAGTGCGGCACATTTTTAACCAACTACTGAACACAAAGTGAACATTCCTACCCCTTTTGAATTCGAATTTCTCTTTTGTTTTACAATAAATATAATTAAATATTGTATTAATTATTAAAAATAAATATATAATTTTGTTTCAGCTTTTGGCATGGAAAAGATATGTTCAACAATAGATGGAGAATCGAATCTGCGTGATAATGTTCGCATTCAGTCTGCAGTCAGCATGACGGATGTTGGCCAGAGAAAGCTGTCCACTGGCAAACTGTGCTCGGATCGTTGCTCCAATTCGGACGATGCTAGCAGTATTGGATACAGCAGCGCACCGTCCACAACATACAGTTCAAGCAGCGGCGGCCGACCGGATGATCTGGAACGTGGAGTTGAATTTTATGATCTCAGTGAATTGGATTTAATTCTGGCAGCCGACAGCATATTCCGAGAATGGACACCCGAAACTCGTTGGACATTCAAAAATATGATACCAGAAATGACCACAGTTGAAGAATCGCAGTCTACTTTCGTTGACCAGGACGTCGAAGAGGAACAAAAATTCCCTCTGGACAATACAAATCTGGTCAGCGTTCAATCATCACCTTTGGAATACATGCCGGACGCTATGAGCGGCTGTGAAAAAGTATGGCCAGCCGAGCATGTGGTCGAGGTGCCAGAAGTACACATTTATGAAGAAATCGACGACAATTTGTCAGCTAACTGTCGCCAGCCTTTGGTGGGCAAAACACAACGACAGCCACCACCGTTGCCTGAACGGAATTTCAATCGTAAACTTCATTACCGTAAGCCACTATTTTCTTGGAGGCAATTTAATGTTTAAATTTCTTTATTCTTCTGCTTTTTTTGTTTGCTTGATTAAAAATAAAAAAACAAACAAACAAAGCTCAATTGGATACAGTAAAACGTAAATCCATTCAAAAAGGGTCAGTTTTGTTCAGCAAATCGCGCGAGGACTTGTGACCATCTGCTGCTAGTCAAGGCCGTCTGCAAGCATTGAAGTGACCCTTTTCGTTGTGCGGTCAAGCGACAAGCACGCTTGACCACAGTTTACTGCTACTGTTTACAAAGCCACACTTGTAGTAGCATTTACTTTGCTAAATTTGTTTGAACGACCGTGTCTTACTTTTTTCATAAATGAAAAAAACTTTCTTCCCCAACTGATAATAATATTCCACGTGAAGAGCAGGCAATTTCACGATACAATACAGTACAATACAATACAATACAACATACTACTGCTATCTGTGATAATAGATGCCAAAGAAGAGCCGACGTCCTTGCAAATGAAAATTCTGTCCATTCACAACAGTTGCTAATATGCAAAGAGCTATTCAACAGCAATTTTGTCAACAGAAAAAGCAATGCTACTTTGCAATTGCCTTTTTTTTTCTCTGTTCTCCTTCTTCTGAGGTCAAATTTAGTGACATTGCATCTGATCTGCTAGAATGCATCACAAATTTTACTACGTGAATATGTTGACAATAATTCAAACACCAAACAATAACAGAAAGCTTCCTGAAAAAAAGAAGAAGAAGAAGAAGTATAGAATTTATCAAGATGAAACGGATTGTTTTTTTAAAAAATAAAGTGGAGAAATACAGCAATTAACAATCGACAATATGATAATTTTACGCCTAGTACATTACGCGGGAACGCAATTACTGGACAAATTTTTGTATTTCCATTTTAGCATTACTACAACTGTGAGCAAGCATGTAAATGCAAGCTGACAAGACAATGCATTCCAAAAAGGCAAAAATTAAAAAAAAAAATGAAATAAACTATTCGTGTAAATTTGTGCATCAGTTCACTTTTTTCAATTTCTGCTGTCTTCCACTATCCTGATCTGCTTCGGATAAATGATTAACTTCAGTGTCGACTTTTTTACCTAAAATAAAGCAAAATAATAATCTGCATACATAGTCCCACTCAAATGTGTGAATGTACTTTTCTTTTTGTTTGCTTTCAACTGATATCTAGAGCGCTGAGCAGCTGCACGCTCGCGAGCACGTTTTAAATGAAAGTTGATAAAATTCCACATCATCCAAGCTTGACATGCACAAACGGATAACAGTGAATTTATCCTCAGAAATCTTGTATTATAGTTTCCTGTTGTGGGATCAAAACTTGGCGTTTCATATGAACGAAGACCATACCAAAATGTAAGTACAGCCAAACTAGCGCACCCAAGTCGTACAGTGACAAAAACAACGTTCCAAAGTTTGAAACTAAAATTTACAAATTTTTTTTTTTAAATAAAGAATCAAAACGCATATACACACATGCGTGTGTGCGTACCCTGGGGTTGAGATGTATTTCTTTTCAGCAAAGTAAGCCAACCTGCATACGTGGAAAATAAACTCTGCAGTGTAGTGCAGCAACAATATACAAAGTGCTACACGATTGAAACTAAATAAACAATAATTTATAACCATCGTAAAACATCAACATTTGTGATCACACTTTTCACTTACTTGAAAGCATAAGCAAATGTGATGAACAGCAAATAAATTAATGCGACAACACTACGAGAACGGATTTCATCTTTTTTAGATTTCGAGAAATAAAATTCTGGATATATATGCAACCAGTAAGCAATCTAAGAGTTGAAACAGTGTTCAGTAATAATTTTTAAAATAAAAGACACTAAATTAAAATCAAAATATGCTGAAACACTTCAACAATTATAATAAACCTGATCCCTAGCATACTATTGAACTTGCATCTCTTTTTAAAATACAGTATTACAGGAAACTGTCATTTTCACTATGCACATCATCCGTTTTGCTGACAACTTGTTCAACGTCACTATAGGTAAATAAACATGGTCTTAAAAACAGAGAACAACTCTTTCCTACAGCCAAAATAGTTACATCACCGATATGCTCATAAAATAAAGAATTATTGAATATAAAATTTGACAAAGACAAACTTTTTAAACTGATAAATCATTTTTCGAAATGAAGCAGTGTTCAATCCCATGGATGAATTTTCTACATACTAATGAATTCTCAATTATGAGAAGTCATCATTCTAATGTTGTAACAATTTCAAATAACATACCTGCAAAATGAAAAACAATTTCAGATGTAGTGGCATTATCATATGTGCAGAAGGATACTTGTCCCACAGCGAACTAATAGATGTAAAAAGTCCATACTATATCGAAAGAGCATTAACAATCAAACAGTTGGAAATATTAACAAACCAACCTGACTAATAATATAGCCGGCGTAGATGACTGAAGCAAGCGAGAAGAAAACCATTTGACCAGATTCGTTAAACTTGACCATCTTTGTTTTAGACAAATGAACCTTTCGATGTAACTTATCAACGGCATATTCTTGAATTACGGCATGAACAATTATAGTTGCCAGTGTGTAAAAGAAAACAGCAGCTATATCCTTCCATCCATTATAATACAACCATTGCTGGTTTTTATCTAAAATTCAAAACTGAGCTTGTATTTAAAATAATAACAACTATTATCGTAGAATATTTATTCATAAAAAAAAGTTAATTCAATAATTATATATTTACCACTAATATCGGTTGCATTGTGTTGTAAAATGACGAACGTTGTCGCTATAGACGAGGTAGCTTTAAATGTCATTGCAATGACAAAAAGCATCACAATACATGAGACAATGTCCGCATGATTTTGAATAATAAATTCTTGGCTAAATACGGATACATTTTTGTTGGGTTTTCGGCCGACAGCAAAACGAGACATCCTCGAAAGCAATGAAAGAAAAAATGACAGCAATAAATGATGTTAACCTCAAACGTCAATTCTTTGCCACGTTGTCGTACGGATTCTATAGAAAATGATATTACTTGAAAATCATTTTCTTTTATTTGAATATTTTTGTAATTCACTTAATGTGAATGAAGAGATTTTTCTTAGCTTATATAATAGTTTACTAATTTACATTTTATTTAAATTATTTATTATTGATAAATGAGTTTTTAATTTTAATGTTTTTTTTTGTAAAATCAATTGTTCAAATATTTTACTTGTCAATTGTTGATGATGATAATAAAAGATGAAATATTTAATTAGCAGATTCGAGTTTTCATTTTAAAATTATGCTATTTCTATAGATGTGGGGCATAAAAGAGAAAAAAAAGTATATTGTCTTTATAAAACTCTAGGCAAGTTGACGGTGACATGTGAATTAGTTAGCAATTACGTAATTCGAATGATTGAACTGTTCGAAAAGGAGCACACATTTGATTAATCATTTTCTGTACCTACGCTGTGCAGTGGGCAAATAGCAATATTGTTATTATTAAAAATTTTTCAATCGATTGATTATAACATGATTTAATGTGTAGTAATTGATATGCATGTGCATATCAATTGACTGGGCAGTGAATACAACAAAAAAACAAAACAAAACAAAAAAGAACTGAACGTCAATTGCACGAAAATGTAAAAATCTGCAAAACATCCGTTTAATATAAAATGCAAAACAAAACAAAAATATTATGTAAAAAAAATTTCGCATGTTTTCAAAGTTGTCAACTTTTTTTTTAGCTGCACCAATCGCAACTGCTATTCATGAACAAACAGTTGGATATAATATCAATATTTGAAATTTCGACTTTTTTTTCAACTTTCCTCAAACCAATAATCGAAGTGATATATTTGAAATTGAATTGAAAAATCTCGTCGTTGCTTAAAAGGAAAATAATGAACGCCATTTCATGCTAATAATAATTATCCGATTTAATTATGGGACAATTGATTTCGCTTTGTATATATATATATCAAATATTGTTTTTCCGGTTACGTGTGCTTCAGGCCGTGCGAATGGTGTTAAGCTGCTTGTTTGATCGGACAAAATGTCCGTACCAGGCACGGTCATCATTTCTCATTGAACTTCAACAGCAGCAGCAGCAGCAGCACAGTTTTCCATCGTCCATCGTGTAGTTGTCGACGTCATTGGCGTTGCTGGTGTTGTTCAAGCAGTTGAATAACCCACCACATGCTTCCTTCTATTACAAAAGAGAACAAAGTGCAGAAAAAATGCAAAACAATAGCACACAGATATATAGATATACTTGTTGACCTGGTTGTATTTGCTTGAATAAAAAATTATGCAACCGGACACTGTATAGCGATGATATACAACTGACTTGACTGTGAACCAACCATTAATGCTTGTTGTTAACATTTGCGTTGACCTATTTGTGTTTCAGTTTAAAAATCTGCTTGTCATCAAATCGCTGACTTAAAAGCTTAAACAAGCAAGCAAAAGTATCAAAGACTGGCAACTGACAACAACATTCGTCATTTTTTCCATCATCTACATCAGTAGCCATTATTATTTATTTATTTATCCCGTTTTTATTTGTGCTTTGTGAACAAAACAACGTGTAGTTTTGTGTGTATGTGTGTTTGATCAATCATCCAACACATGCACACACACACACACACACACAAGCAAGAATTGGGAATTTATTCAATCATTTTGTTGCTCGCGTTTGTTCAGCGTTGAAATGAAAAAAAATGAAAGAATATTTTACATCATTCATATATATATACATATTTTTTCAGATTATTAAAAAAACCAAAAATAACATAAAAGAGAAATAAATGGCTACTGCATCTACAAGCGCCGTCGATTCATCACAAACGATGATGGAAATGTTGAAATCGGTGAGTAAAGATTATATTGTTTGATTTATTTAAAAAAAATTTAAATATTCTACATTTGATTAGTTTGAATAAAACTGGAAAATTGTATCCACTGACATAAATGTCCTATATATATATATAAATATATGCATATCAATGAATCAGCGTGAGATAGGAATAGTTTTTGAAAATGCAGTTGCAGTGAGATATGCACGTGTAGAGCACGTGAGTTTTGATTTGTGAAACGCAATTTGATGAACAACAACGAACGCGTTTGCTGATTTTCGTGAACGATATTGATCGCTTTTCAAAAGAAAGCAATCAAAAATTGTTTCAAATTGCAACTGTTGCACTGAATTTGTTCTCTCTTTTGCTTTGTGCTTTGCATTTGATTGTGGCTCTTGGCAAGAAAAGAATCTGCTTTTTCTCATCAAAATATACCATGATCTCATCAGTAGATGCAAATATATTTAAAAAAGTATGACATAATTATTGCTTATATATATATATATATTTACTTAAGTAAAAATGTTAATTTTGCTTACGTAAGAGGTTAATGTGTGTGTGTGTGAAGAACAGAAAGCTTGTATATTTCTTCTCTTTTGCAGGCAGATCGTTTCCACAGATGCGAAGAGACGCTTGCCCAATGCGAAGAAGCATTCCGTGGTCTGGATGCCAACGGTGACGGTGTAGTCACGGCCGAAGATTTCAGCATCAAAATGCTCCGGCTTGGAATACCTCATTCAGTGGACGAACTGTTGCATGCAGTGCGAGAAATTGCCGGCGATGGTTTTTGTTTTATGATAATTTTCTCTTTTCTGCAAATATTATGCAACAGTATGAAAAATTACAAAAAAAAAATTTTTTTTTTCAAATTCAACAGGTACTGAAGAAGTAGATTTTGACGCTCTGTTTCCATTGATGACGTGTGAAGTTGAATCTGACGAAGAGCGCATGGAATTGAAAGAAACTTTCAAAGTGATATATATATATTTTCATGCATATTCTTCTTCTCTTAGTTTTATGGTGAAAAATATTAATTTTTTTTCATTATTCAAGATATTCGACCGAGACGGAGATGGCTATATCACTGTAGAAGAGTTGAAAAATGTCCTAGATGATTTGGGCGATCCAGTGTCCGACGAAGAAGTGCTGGCCATATTAACCAGCACCGACAATGACAAGGATGGCTTGATCAGTTTTGAAGGTAACATTTATCTTTTTTTTTCTTCTGTTCTCTTGGTTCTGCAAAATAAATTTAATTAATCAATTCAAACACTTCACTGTTGTTTACTCGTTGCAGATTTTCAAGATGTTTGGACTAGTTGTTGTGTAACGAAGCATGAAGCCAGTGTTTCGTCGAAATCCAAATTTTCAAAAACTGCTTCACCATCACCACCACCACCACCACTTCTTTAAATCACGATATATATATATATTACGCACCGCAGTGTCTTTATTCTTGAGATTTCGCTGCTTTAATTTTCGCAAAAAAAGAACTTAAATACGTTGAGCTTGAGTGCTTACACACACATATATCATAAGTATATATATATAATACGGTGATTACACATTGTGGCGGATAATGACAATTTAACTAACATAAATTTTAAAAAAATGCATTAAAGAAATGTTACATGAAATAATAACTTTTTTTTCTCTCTTCAAAATGCAGAAAATGAATTCCATATCTTCAAAGAACAGTATTTTCTTTTAACAAAAACTTTCTCAGCAGATTAAAAACTGCTCTACAGCTATAAGAATAATTTTAAAAAAAACTGTGACCAGATAAAAGAAAAAAAAAGAAGGGAAAATGGGATCACGTGATTTCGCATCTCTGCATAGTATAATTGCGTATAAGGTCAATTCTTCCGGTAGATTGGGAAATAAAAAAAAAAAATATATATATATATGCTGACAAACAAAATTAAATAACGTCGGCATCAGAAAGTATGAATACAGATATGATAGGGTAAAAGTTGGAAATAGGAATAAAAGAATGGGTGTAAACGAAAAAATGTTACTTAAAAACATTTTCAGCAACTCGCTAAAATGTATCATCTATATGTAAAAAAAAGATAATAATAATAATATACATTATATAAATGTTGAAGATATACTGCGCGTGCGTGTGCACTTTTTAAAATATATTGTAGAAATGATCATCAACTTTGCAAGTCGGTTTCTTCAGCGTTGTTCTCAACAGTGTTGTTGTTGTTGTTGTTGTTGTTAGCTGTTGCGGTTGAAATTCCCCTGCGAATTGTTTCCAAAATGTTTTCCAATTTTCCACGTCTAAATATAAATATGAAAAAAAAGAAAATCAGCTTTTCGTCCCTCCCCTCCCGAACATTTATTTTAATAATAAACTTACAATGCATGCATGCCTGTGCCGCACGGTGCGCCAGGAATCTCTTCACGCATCAAACAAGAGACAACTTGGTGATAAGTGACCGAGTCTGGATTGTCACTCTGTCGAAATACAGCTACAAAAAAAAATTATTATTTTCATTTGAAATATTAAAAGAAAAATATATACAACAACAGTCTGTTAGGGTAAGCACCTTCAATTTTTTCCCTCAGCAAACTTTCCAACTGCATTTCACGTTCCAACGCTTTCTCGCAAATCTTCGGTGCTCCTGGAAACGCGACCAACACAACACTCATATTATCTCTACTGTCCTGTAATAAATTTACAATAATAATAATATTTCAATTTTCGTTATCAAATATCATTTATTACTTTCGACAAACAGGAATCGAGGATTTCGTTGCAGATAATTTCCAAATGGTCACTAACCCGTAGCCGAGAGAGGATGAAATCGCACAGCTCTTGATTGGTCATCACGTCGAACACGCCGTCGCAGGCGAGAAGCAAAAATTGTTCCTGCTCATCACCACTGTTGGTTCGCTCAATGACGTACAAATCCGGCTCAGGACTGACCAATTGCTCGCAGACGTTCAAGCCGTCGACATTTTTGTACTCGTAGTCGCCCAGAGCACGCGACACAGCCAAGCTACCGTTGACTCGGTCGATCATCACCGATCCGCCGGCGTTGACTATCCGGCACCGTTCCTTTGGCAAATATGGTTTGTGATCTTCAGTGGCGAATGAAACTTTGCCGGCACAACAAACCAACGCCCTACTGTCGCCCAAGTTGGCCACAAATATGTGACTGGGACTGATCATGGCGCAAACTACAGTACTGCCGGATTTTTCCGTGTCGCCACTCAACTCTGGCAACATACGCATCTGTTCGTCCAGTTGTAGAAACGCCGAACGCAAGCCTTGCTTCACCAATTCAATCTCTTTCTCATTCAACTCATCCTTCTGTTCTCGTCCACCATTGTTATCTTCAACAAATTTAAAATTAATAATATTTTTAAAAAAATATTGATAAACAGGTCATCAAACAACAAAACAACACGCGCTGTCACGGATACTTTTCAACAGGTATTCAAATAACTGGTTCGTTTCGAGAATATACCATTATTATTACTGACATGCTTATTTATTTTATGCTTAATCGTTTTTACTTCTTGACAATCTTACAGTGATACTGTAATTGGAATGAACTATAAAAACTAAACAAAACAAGGAATTATTGTTCAAACTTAAACCGATCGTCGTTTACTTTCTAATCATCAGTGGACAGTTGAGAAAATTTTCCACACACGCGCGCACAAACACACACACATATATATATGTTTATGACGTAAAACATATATCTTCTTCTTCTAGTGAACAAAATTCAAAATCATCTAATAATGCACATCATGCACAAACAACATGTGGCTTTCATATATACTGAATTCAACGTACTGAAAAACATGTTAGTAATTGAATTGTAATGCTGATCTGTGTCAAAATCAATTCATCGAAAATCATCACAATGCAACCACGGCAATCAATATTCACACAACACTAATGAAGATATTCAAAATTGATTAAACGATAAACATGCCAATTAAAGATTCAAATTAAACTTTAAAAACTATATAAATATTAATAGCAAAACAATGCAATTATGCACCAAAATGAAGAATAAATAATAATAATAATCGAAACTGCTTCTAAGTGATTAGAAAATTAAAAAAAAACTGAAAATAATATAATTATCATCAAAATTGTCAACAAGAAACCGGCAATTTGAAAAGCAATAGAGCATGGTAGATGTTTCTCTTTTTTTTCAAACGCTGCCATGTGTCTAGACAGCACATGGGAAAGGTCAAATACGGTAGACAATGAGAAACAATAATATAGTTAAAAAAGAAGAAACGAATAAAAATTAGGTGGGGGGAGGATTCAAATTGTGCTAATAAAATAAACCTTATTAACTAATTAATTAATATAAAACAAAGTTGAGATAAATAAATTAAAAAACCACTCACCCTGCAACAGCTTTTTCAATTCAACAAGTTCTGTCGTGTTTAGAACAACTTCGAGAAGATTGGCGGCAGCATAGCGAGCCACTTTGTGGCCCGCATGTCCGTCGAAGACCGCAAAAAAGCTCCAATGCTTCAACGGCTCCGGAAGGTTGGTGCACGCAATGTGGGCATCTTCCATTTCAATTCGCCAGCCTTGCATTGTTGCAACGCCATATTTCAAATCCTGGCCAGCGCCCGACTCGTTTGTCTTCTCCACCCGCGGTTTGTCCAAATAAGTGCCCATCAAAATGAACAGCAAAATGAAAAAAACAAAAAAAAAGCCACAGCCCTCTGTCAGGAAAAAGTTCCAAATCAATCTGCACACAACAACAACAACAGCAAACAGACGCGACGATACGTTGAAATTTTCAACAAGCAAAACAACGTTGACCAAATAAAGTTATAAAAAATGGCATACAGCAAAATTGCACCTGAAAATATTATCATATTAAACAACAACAACAACAACAAATTTTTCCTTAAAACAATCAAATCATTGTAGAAATATGATTTAAAAAAAACAATGAAAAAAATTTTTTTTTAAATTCTTCTTCATATTTGTTTACCTTGTTAGTGAACGACAAGTTCAACAATGGCAAAATGCATTCATCATTGCACAGATGTGAGATCAACCTCAGCCAATAAAAGCAAAACAGTACCTACAAAATAACAACAACTACACACACAAAGCAGTGAACAATCGTTTACGTCAGTCAAGTTGACAAATCAGAATAACAAAGCACTGTAGTGTTGTAGAAAAACAGTAACTCCAAAATTGAAACAAAAATAACACGCTCTAACAAATTATTAATTATCAAATGACGAACAAACGCTGCTATGTTTACAATTAAAGGATCGATGAGGCAAATTGATACTGTATATTAAAAAATATAGAAAAGTAGGTAGTATTTTAAACAACATGTTCTAATTTAAAAAAAAAATCAAATTGCTATCAGTAAAAAAAAATTCACATTTCGATGAAAATTGAATTTCAAATCAATATATATAAATGCATTCATTTCATCCATTATCAAGAAGTTAAAATTCCAGTTCAATATTTAACAATATCGTATTCTTCTTGTTTACTTCAACTGGAGCAACAACCTGCGTTGAATGAATAATTAATAATAAATGACCAAACAACAATCTTCGCATTAAACAAAATATTATTTTAGAAATTATTAAACTGTTTTTTTTAATATAATAAATGAAAAAAATATTTTTAAAAATTATAAAAAAGAGTACAATTTCTGTTAGTACTTTCCAACGAATGAATTATTTTTATATAAAATTTTTAATAAAATTTTATTCAAAATATATTTAAATTCTTTTTTTATTATCTATATTATTGATACAATTGCGAGCGAAAAATACCGTGACGACAAGCGTTTTTGTCCGGTGCAATGACTGAATCGTGCTGCAAAGTCAACATTTGAAAAACAGCAAACCTATCTTATCAATATGTACAGAATTTGCATCAGTTTATTTAGCCATTATTATATATTTTTTTATTAACATACAATGATAAACAAGTTTCAAATAAACAGTTTGATTTCAAAAACAAACCGTCGAAAAATACCAAACTTGATAATAATAATAAACAGATAAATAACTGTATCGGTGATGTGATTAACAGGTTGGCAAACAATACGACATTGTTTATGACGTTCAACTTATTTTTGTTGATTACTGTCACCTTATCACATCAGAATTTTCAAGCTCATCTTGAGTATGCTTAAGTTTCATTGTTTACCAAAAAAAAACTTCAATCAGTAATATAAAAACAAACATTTTTTCCACCACGAACAAATCATTCGATTATAATATAAAAGATAAAAAAAAATACAAAATACATTTTTGCACTTCTTTTCATACCTTAATTTGAAATTTTATCACCGTATGTTTTTCTTTATTTTAAAATAAACTGTTATCGAAGAAAAATTATATTCGTTTAAATTAAAAAAAAACAAAATCGGCAAGATAAAAGAATTTCTACAGTATACGTACATGACGATCATTGAAGAAAGTCAAGTTCAAATAATATGAATACTTTATAACAAATAATATACAATCAAATTCTCTGCAAAACTGCCACATCAATTCTTGGATTTTTTATTAAAAAATAATTTAATAGATAAAAAATAAATAAACATATTCACCAACGATCGCCGTTGACTATTTAGTAAAAAAATAATTTCAGTACTTAGATTTTCATTTTAATTTAAGGTTAAATACTTTTTTTTGTTTAAAGAATAAAAGTTTAATTTTACATTTCGAAGTGCTAGAAACAAACAGATACAGTTGACAAAATTTCGCAGAATGAATGCAAACTATTTCAGCAGTTTAATTGATTATGCATTAAAACGCATGGCAAAATTTTCCACCGTTGTATAATTATTTATTAAAAGAAGTAGTGCATGTGTAGAATAATTCATTTGCAACGCACGCACTGACATTCCATTGAAAATAAAATGTTGCGTAAAAGAAGCAAAGTGAAAACTGAAAAGAGAAAAGAATTCTTTTTCACTTCATCAATTTTTTCAAACTTACAATAGCTAGGAAAAAATGTATAGAATAATGAATTTCCAGAGCTTTCCGATAACCAACTTTGCTTGGGTTAATGCAAACTTATTGTATTCAATAATGCTCAGTTCTTCAATCAATCAGAAAACGGCAGTCGATCAAAAGAGTACCCTTGACGTCGAATATATGCAAATACATAAACTCTCAAACACTCAATTCTTAGCAACTGTGAGCATTTATTTGTCAACATGAACAACAATAATTTTTAAAAGCATAAGCAAAATCAAAGTATTCAATAAGTTTATTTGTAAATAAAAACAACGTTATATGTCAGCTATATGTTAATAATAAATGTATTTGATTTTGTCACTCATCAGCTAATAGAAATGAAAAGTACAACACTGCTTTTTAAGTTATCATTTAAATTTTTATAAAATTGAAAATTAAAAAATAGCCTCGAGAGATCAATTATAAAAATAAGGAAAAAAAGCAAAAATTATCTATAACTTTCCCAAAGTGAAACCGACATTTGCCTACATTTATTTGCAAGTGGTGCATTAATGTAAAGTTTCCTAAGTGCGTCTAAAAAGCCAATGCTAACAAAGCGTAAGTGGAAATTGAAGTTGACAAAAAAAAACAGATCTGCACAAATGTAGCATTAACAAAAAGCCTGCCGGCTTATTCAATTTCCGACCAATTACAGAAAATTCACGCGCATTTTCTCGTTTAAAAGTGATCAAGATTTAATTAATTAAATTATATCATTCGCATGTGTCTATCCAATTAGAATGAGAAGAAGTACTGTAACAAGTGCAGCTAGATGATGATGATGATGATGATGATGATGGATAGATGGCAAAATTTGACTTGTGCATTTCTTCAGTTGTAAAACTGTAAAATACTGAATCGCCGCCGCCTGATGTGTTTCCATTTAATTGAACATGCATCAATGTGCACATATAAGTTCGCCCGAAGCGTGCACCGCTTAGGCGAATACTTTGATTAATCCATTGTCAGAACACGATCAGCAAATGCTAGAGCAGAAATGACGGCACTTTCCAGTGCATCTTTCAAGCAACCATCACCTTCTTACATCTCTTTTCAAATTCTTCAAAGCAACATCAAACAGGTATTAAATTGTTTTTTTTTTTACTTTCTTTTCTTTTTCTTTATCTTCCATCTCATATAATTTAATATTAAACTGACCGTACATGAGTGTATCAATTTCAAATAATCAATTCAACTTTCATGTTTAAAAGAAAACTTCGAATGGATTCATCGCATTCAATCATTAAACGCTTCAACAAAAATGTTTAAATTACTAGTACACATCATTAATAATAAAACAGCCTCACGCGTGAACAACATTTATAAAACCTGGGCAAATGAAAAATCACCGAAATCAGTGTTTGTCTGAACAAATGATATATACTAGTAGAAGATTGATTTTGACAATTTTGAGCAAAAAAGTATTGTCAATAAATTAAAATATAAAATTCCAAGGATAAAATGGTACAAATTGTGGAAATTGCATGAAAATTTTCCAAAATTCAACCAGGTTTTATAAAGTTTCATGTATAAATGAAAAATATTTCAAATTTAATAAATGGAGCAATTTTCACTTTTAAGGTGGAGAAAAAAATTAATAAATAATTCACAAAAAAACAACAACCATAATTATCATACAAATTATACAACTAATTGATCAAATCATTGATGCATTAAGATCGTATAATTTTACTCAGTATTACGAGAAAGTTGAAAAAATATCCCAAATAAATATTTATCCTCCCCATCTATTGTTCACTTTTAATTAAAAGCATATTTATCTTCTTTTCTTGTTTCAATTCAAACACAGAACAAAAATAAACATTATAAAATAAGTTATATTAATTTTAAATTGTTGTTAAATTTGTTTTTTTTTCAATCATACATCTGATTATTTCAATTTCTACATGACTGCAATCAATGATTTCATGTTATTCTTAAAGTTGTATTTTTCATATACATAGTCATACACATATATATAAATGCGATGCTAGGGCATTTTTTCTTCAAAACACACTTCCTTTTCTTACATATACTTGTAAAGATATAACTACTCAGTAGATTGTGATGCTATTAATAAATTTGCTCAAAAAATTGCCAGTGATCATATAGATAGTGTGAGATGAAGTAAATAACAATATAAGAAAAGCAAACAGCCAGCATAGAATTCTTTGGAAAATGAAAACATCTCTCATTCTGTCATATGAACTGTAATAATTCATTAAGACGAAAATGGCATGCAACATCTTAGCATGTTAATAAGATCAATAAATCCCAGGGAACTGGCAAATGACGTTGGCCGCCATGTCGCACAAGAAGCAATGGACAAGAGATTGAACAATTGTTTCAAAGCAACGGGAACTTCTCCTTGTCTACCGAGCATCCCTGCCGTGCAGTGGCGCATAAACCTTTTAATTAGTTAAAGCATTACTGAAAAGCTGCGTGTATATTACTTGAATCTCTTGCCAATTGCCACCAAAACTGCGCTTCATAATTTACCATTCATCAATATATAATACTTTTCTGTAATAAATAAAGCTTCTCCTTTAAATGTAGAAAAATTAAATCACTTTACAAATGAATTATTAAACTGCACGTTTCCACTTATACATAAATGAAATAATAATAGTTGGATTGAGTGAGGAAATGAATGTCATATGTTTACAACAAATCTATTATATTCTTCTCTATTTGTTTATCCAATGTAAATTAAAAAAAGTGAATATAAATAATGTAAATAAAATAGATGAATTTTATTATGAAAATTCAAATTTATCACAACCTTTAAAATGATTTACAGTTTGATTTGAAAAATTCTACAAGCATAAAAATGAACATTCGATTTAAAAGAAGCTGAAAGATGAGAAATTCATATTTAGTTAATTTTTTAAAATCTCATCTTTGCAAAGCAATATTATTGTATTGTATGTTTTTATCTTATTATTTCAAAAATTTATCATTTTTTTTCCTTAATATGAAAATTCAAACGAAAAGTATTTAAATGAAGTTTCGAATGAAATTTTGAATATTTGAAAGTATATATATAGCAGAAGAAAATGTGAATTCCTCGGGGGGAAAGCTGATTGCTATACATTTTCAGTACTCGTTGTTTAAATTGTACAACATTGAGCCGTCACAAACAACGGCCAATTTTCCATTTGCAGCTTATATTACACACTTTAATCTGTCCCAACAGATTTTAAATCACAGGAATAATGTGGGGGAGAAAAGAGAGATCGGCAAAGTTTTTTTTATTGTCACTGATCTCAGATTCTGTGCA
Organism: Trichinella papuae; assembly: GCA_001447755.1. NCBI lineage: Eukaryota > Metazoa > Nematoda > Enoplea > Trichinellida > Trichinellidae > Trichinella > Trichinella papuae. The sequence continues at coordinate 20,954 of JYDO01000220.1, read as the reverse complement.
TTCTATATGCACCCAGACGCCAATTTAAATAAATAAATAAATAAACAAAAATACAAACAAATCAATGAATGTGAAGAGCAATTTTTTTTTATATAAAAGTAAATATAATGGAATGTTGTTGTGTTATTTTTGCAAATTTCTTCTCTCAATAAAATACTCTTGATAAATGGTTTATTGCTTTCAGCAGCAATAAATATTCATTTAATATATAAAAAATAAAAATGAATGACGAAAATATATATAGAAAAAAAAATAACGATTGTTATTCTTTCTTATATTAATCACGAAGAACTTTTTCTTAAAAAATAATTATCAACTACAATTAAAAAAACATTGAAAAAAATGAAAACAATATTTTCATTAGTATTATAATATATATATTTCTTTTTTGAAGTGTTGAATTTATCATCATCATCGTATCGAAGTAGAGGAAAATTATACGAATGAAATTGAAAATGAACATCATTTTTCCATAAAATTGCATACAATAAAGCCAAGTGAAAGCCTTGAGCGTTTGAATTTAATTAATTTTTGGTTAAATAAATATTATATAAAAGAAGTATATTTACAAAAGAGCAAGCAGCGTTTCTTTGTCAAAGCAAATGGAAAAGAATTACTGACGCTGAAAAGATTTGGTTCTAGTAAGTAAATGCTTTGCTGTTAAGAATTCAAAATTGTGAATATATATTTTTATATACATAATTTTTTGACTACTAACACAAATATCATTGACTAATTTCATTCCAATGATTTGAAATAAAATGCTTATATATCCAATCCAAAATAAATACATCTAACCCATTAATAAATTGAGTTTAAATTTTTTCTCAAAAAAAAAAGCAAATAAACAAACAAAGATCCTGAAACAGAGAGGTTGATTTGCTTTTTTTTTTATAAAAGTAGAGTCAAATTCAATAAAAATCTCCCACAGGAAGGAAAGTTGACTTAGATTAGAATCGCCAACGTACAGCAATTTTATTGCACAACTGAGTTTAATTTATTTATCTCAGCGCAACCAGAGCACAAAATCTACATTTCGAGCTCACATTTGTTTACATCTTCATTTTTAATCTTTTCATTATTAAACTGAATTTCAATTTACTTTTTAAACCTTAAATATACCCATTATGTGTACTTTATTTTCTTTATCACATTCAATGCAAATATATCTGCTGTTATTAATCTTCATGATCAGAGCTTAACAACGCGACGGTTGATAATAAATGATCGTATGGTGAATATTATAAACATGAAAAATAATTCTCTTGAAATTGAGAAAAAAGAAGAAGAAGAAGCAGAAGAAGAAATGTTATCAATTTCAGAAATATATGCATATTTATGTTTTTTTTTCTTCCAAATTTGCCTTTTCCCCCTTTTGACTTTTTTCCCCTCTTAGTCGACTGATTGATATCAACGTAAAAGTGGATAAAGCAGTAAGAAGCAGGTAAAAATTTAAAACTAATGCTGACACTCTGATCACACCAGATGGCGCAATTGAAAAGTGAATCAGTTGAAGAGAAAGTTTGCGTACAAATGTTCAGAATCATGTGCGTTGCAGTGTGGAGATGCATATTCAAGAAGTTTCACAAATCCAACTTGAGCTTAAATACTAATAATAATAACAATAATCTGTTTCATTAAGCTTTTCACATTCTTCTTCTTCTTCATCATCTTGTTCTCCCAATAAGCTAGCAAGCTGAAAGCTCTTAAACTTGCTGAAAACTTCTGCGACCTGACAGCTGTGAAGATATTCTCTAATGTATATCTCAAATGTAATGTACATTATTAACAGCTTGTTGTTCTATCGTCAAAAACAATTCACTGAACTTCAGAATCCAATATCCCATCACATCACGTGGAAAAAGAACAACGTAAGTGCAGTTATATTATATTATACTTGTAATATCATGTTATTTATCGTATTCAGGCGTTGTTGTTCACATTGTAACAACAGTTGATTTACAAAATGATAAATTTCCATTCAAAAATTAATAATTTTACAAAAATATGAATATTCTGAAAAAGAAATTGCTCTCTTTAATTTCACAAAATGTCTCAACTTTATATTCACTATCGATTCCACTGTGAAACTGTACTAAATTCATCTTCAACTCAATCAAATAGTTTTAAATTCTCTAGAAACAACAATTCTTGATCATCTTGCATATCATTTGCATTTGCAAAACGATGTCCATATTATAACTGAACATAAGAAATAATTCATTTATAATTTATTTATTTTCCAAAATAAAAAGAACACGCCGATTGATTCAATAGGTGACGAACTGCGTCACTTGTATTCAATTTCTCATCTAGTTAAAGATCGATCTTAAAAGAATAATAAAAATAAAATAAAATAAAAATTCCCACTTCCCCACTGAACAACACTGCAAGCAAGCAAAATTGAAGTGAAAATACCTACATTTGTCATTGTTATCTACATTACTACAGTACAATTGTTGGTTCATTGTATTATTCAAATTTTCTTTGTTACAGTAGAATTTGAAGTGGTTGATCTTGTTCAACAAGCAAAGTTGGCAACAGACGTGCGTTGGCAAAAATTTAGTTGATAAATTAAAAAAAATCCAATTTCCAAACAAAAATTGAATATTATAAATATCACTTTCAGTTATTCAATAATAAAAAAAAATGTTCAAATGCAAAATATGATCAATTTCAACAGTCAATAACAACAAAAGAAAAGAAAGGAAAAGAAAAATTAAAATTCAAAACATGTTACAAATGAATAATTCATTTATAGTGGATTTTGTTGATTTGAAAAAATTTTTAATGTACATTTCTCAATGGGGAGCGTTGGTCGTCTTATTCAATTCTTTAAAACACGTCAGAAAGCACGTTTAATTTCAACTCTTGTTCATTTCGTATAAATTAAATATATAACGTGCGCTATCTTGAAATGTGATTAGCAAAATGGCACTGCTTTAATGAAGCTGGCAAAGTATTTTAAGAACGCTGCACATGCATCATCATCATTATCATCATCATCAAAAAGGTAGTTTGTAACTGTCTACTAGAAACTGTTTACTTATATATGTGTTTGTATGAATAATTCTATTATTACATGTGGAATAGAACAAAAAAGGAAAAGAAAAACTTTTTCAAATAAATTTTCAAAAATGGATGAAATTTAATAAATAAATAAATAAACAGAAATTTCCATTGTAGAGTTGAATAAAATGTTGATTAATAAATCGAACAAGCCTCAATCTCAATTTCTTAGCCACGTTGGTGTGTGATTTTCATGTTCTCATTTCTCAAACTGAATCGCAATTTCTTGATAAACACGCAAAGCTAAACACACGGACGGTAAAGATAAACGACTACGATTATAAATAGAGCCGTTATATCGATTATCTATTCCATGCAAAGCATCATCCACTGTCACGAAGTTTACAAATTTTTCAATTCATAATTTTTATTATTATCATTATTATTATTATTATTATTATTATTATTATTATTATTATTATTATGACGTACAACTTTTGTTTTCCTCTCTCTTTTTTTTCCCCTTAACTTCCTATCGTTCAGAAAATTATAATAATTATGAATAATTGATTTCATCTTCACAAATATCATTTATTAACCAACTTTGCCATGATAGAAATGCACCAAACAATAAACGCTACTTTATTTGTGCAGGAAACAATTACTTGCGCTGACGGCTTAAACTTTGAACACTGGCCCGTTTCAGATTATGCAATTTTTGAAAATCAAGTTGAATTTTATTATTGAAAATTATTACTGTTGAATAAAAAACAAAACCAAAAAAAAATAATTCTCATAGATATTTTTTAAGACATCTTGCAGAGAATACACGTGTACATTTTTCACTGTTGAAGGAAATTACTTCGCTTGATTATATAACAAGTTGATCGAATTGTAACAACATCAAACAATATTTTCAAAAAAAAATAATAATATTTCATTTAAAGAATTCTTTTCTCAATCCTTTTTCCACTTCATTTCATCTTTGAACAAAACAAAATGCACTGATTTGTGAGATAAGCAGCAAAAGTGAATTATGCAAATTTCACAAAATTCAGCATGGAGAAATGATGAGCGTTTTGTCAGAGGAAAATGTCAGTCAATACACGGCTTTACAAATATGTTTCTTTTTCAAATATTTAATTTCCCCCCGCCGCTGTAGAAATAATGCTCATTGGTCAGGAAAATTTGTTTAACTGAAATTTAAAAAACATGCTAAAGTAAAGAAATATACTGATAATTTCATTGCCTGCAATGAGTTGCAATTTTGCGTAAATCAAATTCCAAACTAACAATTGCATTTGTCACACTCTGTTCAACATCAGCGGAAAAATAATAAACAAAATAATAATAATAACTACTTAGTTATCTATATGAAAAGTTCAATAGTGAATTTTTATACAAGACAAAATAATCAATCTGAACAAAGAAAGATAAGTATCATTGGTTCGTTTTTATCATTCTTATTTTTTTGTTCATTTTATTAAATTCCACAATTATATTTGAACAATAAAAAAAGGTAGTAACAATATTGAAATGTGAACGATTTGAAAATAGCATCATTTTTCGTTATCATCAATTATGAAATTTTTCATTTGAAAATCATAAAACTTGATAAATATATATTGCGTACAATCAATTTTCAACTCAACCGGAGTATTCTTAATTAATAAAATACTTGTACACAGAGGACACATAGATACTTGCCTTCGCTAACTCTATTATTAGAGAACAGAATTATAAATTGAACTCATAAGTAAGTTGAAAATTCAATCTTTCACAACAACATCATGTGAACACATTAATAATTGCAATTAACTTTTAAAAAGACCAACGCAATGACATACATCATTTCCAATAAATTTCATAAATAGAATTGAACAAATGAGATTGTAAAATAAAAATATAATATTTATCAAAATTATTTATTGATTTAGTTTAAATTAATTCAATCATCAAAGAAAGGAAAAATTCATTAATCTGCAGCACTATTGTAAAACTTACAACTAAAATCAAGTGAAAAAGTATTTCATTCATATTTGAAAATTTTCAATTCATGTAATAATTATTATCATTATAAATTGACAATAATAATAAGAAGAAGAAGAAAGATGATAAAAAAAGAAAAAGGAAAAACAAAAATTTCAAAATTAAAATATAATAAGAATGAGATTATTCACAAATAAATTATTGCGTATGACGATCGAATCGTGTGCAGAGGACAACAGCATTGATTTACCAAATTGTAATTCGACGGCGCTCAGCATGCTATTTGCAAATTATGCAATTCGCAAACTCAAACCAAACCTGCTAACCACGTTTATGTTTACGCTTTATGAGTAAACAATTTTTTCAAATTTCAAAAAATTTTTTCACTCAATAAAAATGCGATGATATTCAACAGACCACCAGATCAGAGAATTAGCTCAGAACAACAAAGACCACACAACAAGCCAATTAGTAAATTAGTTTTGGAGAATAAAAAAAATTGATCATCAGTTTCAATCTTCTACCAAGAAATGCTTCACGTTCACGGTAAACAAGAATCAAAACTGACACGCCTCATTTTGTGCATATTAATTTTTCATAATATAACTTTGCAAAATGTATTTTTCTTTTTCAAACAATTTCATCTATTTTCTAATATTCTTGAAAACCACTCCATACTTCTTTTTCAGGAATGCAAATTTCAACGCTAATCAAAATCTCTGCGAGAAAATTGACTGGGAAATAAGAGAAAATCAAAATTTGATTAATAACAAACAAAACAAAGCCCTCCCCCATCCCTGTCCCGCCCTTCCCCCCGCCCAAAACCCACCACTCAGAAGATGATTGACGAAATTTGCTCGTTTTCTCAGTCGGAATTATTGACCGGAAATATGAGTGAAATATTTTTGAATGTGATCAATCAATTCCACCAACAATACCAAGCCGTGCATGGGCATCTTTGCATTGCTCTCTGCCTGTTCGGCATTGTGACCAACATATTAAATTGTATAGTTTTAACACGCCGACAGATGCGCAGTGCCAGCAACATGTTCTTGGCAATCATCGCACTGATTGACATGGGTTTGATGGTTTTGTACCTTGTTTACGTGGCACATTTTGTCGTAGTTCAACAATGCTCTCATTTTATCTACACATACAGTTGGACTTGGTTCCTACTATTGCACGCCCTTTTCAGCGTTGTCCTGCATACAATCAGCCTGTGGTTGGCCGCACTGTTCGCCTTGGTACGTCTGATCGTCATACGACGTACCCAAGATGTCAGTCTGTTCTTGACCACAAGATTCATCGGAAAATTGTTCTGCTATTTGGCCATCTCTGTTGCCATCTTATCAATACCGCATGCGTTGACTTTCACCGTCGTCCAAGAAACTGTTCCATGCAAAGAGCATTCAGAAAACTCGTCGATCAGATACACACTCATGCCTTCACAGTTGGCCATTGCTGGCGATTGTTTCTTGTTGAAAACAACATTCTGGATCAATGGATTTCCATTCAAATTGGTTCCATGCGTTATTTTGTTCGTCTCCATTTTGTCATTGGTCAAATTTCTCAGCGAAGCACAGGCGAAAAAGCAACGCATCTTTGGCAACAACAAACGCCAACAGCCGGTCCGTTACATAAGCCGTTCAACAACCAAACTCTTGGTGACCATACTGTCGATATTTTTAATAACCGAAATACCCCAAGCGATCGTTGCCACGTTGAGCGGCATCTTCCCGGCAGAGATTTACGCGAAAATATATCCCAAAGTTGGCGACCTGCTCGACTTGCTCGCTTTGATCAATTGCAACGCCAACTTCATCTTACTCTGCATAATGAGCTCCCAATTTCGCACCACTTTCGCGTCCATGTTCCTACCCAGAAGATTCCAGTGCCAAACTACGCTCATGTTGGACAGCACAAGCAGAACGACAAGAATTGACACTTGACCAAAGAAAAAAAAAGAAAAGAAAAGAAAATTCAAATCTTCACCAACTGCAGCAGCAGCAGTACTGTTTTCGTTCAAAATTTCAAAAGTCTATTTTGAATGTGCCGACAAATTTGTTTTTTTTTATCATCTTTTTCAATTACAATTCATACTCATTAAAATAAAGACAGAAAAGAAAAACAAACGACAAGTACGAATTTCTAAATTCATCCTGCGCGTTACAGTTTTTCATTACAGTAATTACAATTCTTCAACACTTTGCACAAAACCGGTTTAATCCGTGTCGCTTCTGTATTTTGTGCATAGTGTTGTGGAAAATTATTTAACAAAAATATCAAACAGTCAAAACGTAATACTGACAAAATCAAATTCAAGTCAAATCATGCAATATAAAAGACCAAAAATAAAACACTTACCAAGTGTCGTATTGAAATTGACAGTCGACGGTGTGCCATTTGAGATTTGTTGTAATTTCAATTCATTCATGGATTATACATTGAAAAGCTATAAAGAGAAAAAAAAACAAAATTAAAAAGTTAAATTGTCACATTTTCAATACAAATTTTTCATGCGAAACAATTAAAATTTTTTTTTTCACATTCTACAATATGCACATCTTATTCGCATGACATTACGCATTCAGATCTATCTCTTGTTAAATGAGTCAAATAATAATAATGTCATACATTTGAACTTCTATTATTATTGCAATTTAATTCTTTTTTTTTTGCTTTTTGTACTAATGCTTTTATTTTTTGGTAATTTTTTTACAGATGAAAAATGCATCAATCAACAGGTGTTCTAACAATTGCGACAGAAAGAAAGTTTTCATCTCGATAAAAAGTGAAATCAAATTGACTAACAATAGTTTTCTTTTATTAATTCAAAATGCGACTGCTGTTATAAAAGATCATTTTAATAAAAAGCAAACAAAAAGCTCAGTAAATTATTGATTTAAAATCGTGTTAATTTACCTATGAAATGCAATTCGATTGTGCAGCCATTCTGAAGGAAGACATTTTACCGCCTGCCCCAGTCTAGCCGGTTTTGAAAATGACATAAAAAGACTTACAATAATTCAGGTTCGCACCAATTCAAACTTGTGCATAACAATGCAAATTAAATTTATACGTAATAATGTGCATAATGTACAGAATGTTATAAATATTTTAAACAACATTTAAAACTATTTTATTTATTAATATATAAAATATTTTTAAATTTTTTATATTTGCTATTATTGAAAATTTACTACATTATTAATACTATTAACTAAATTGTCAACTTAAATAATTAAATACTTTAATTTTTTTAATATTTACATGAATTTATTGTTTTTATTCAATTTTACAAATGAACTTTATCTAGACAAACAGTTTCAAGAAGGTTGCAGTGGAGAAATTTATAAACTTGTAAATCATTATCTACAGTATCACCATATAACATGTAATGCGCATTCGTTTAGATGAGCACAGTTGAATTGTATCTTAAGCACAATATTTAATTAAGCCTTCTTTTTTTGGCCTTTATGAGAAAAATAAATTTGTTCTCACTTTATTTTGTTAGAAGAAGTTCACTACCGGAAATGTGATATAAACTTGGAACATGTAGTGATCTGCATTGCTTGCGCATTTTTCTTTTTTGAAAAAAAAAAGAAAAACATTGATTATTATCCATTAAATTTACTTGCTTTTGTTGATGAATACGAAATGATTGATTTGTGGCAATTGTTGGCAACAAATTTGTCGCTCTACGGAAGTCTCGAAGAGATACTTGATGGCTATTTTGGTCGGCCAGTCACGTACTGTTATTAAAAATAGGAAAGAAATGCACATGTTGACAAATTTGATGTATCACATAACAAAAATGCAATGCAGTCTGAATGTGTTCTCCTAAACGCGTAAAACATGTTGTTTGTTCAATCGAATAAAACAGACTGTTTATATTACATCATGTTAATAATTTCCATTTTATATTTCAATAAAATATCTTTAACAATTGAATAAAATCATTAGACGTGAATTTTCATAATTTTTTAACAATCTATTATGCAAGTTAATTTTTAATAATAAAAAATTTAAAGCAAAAAATAAATAAATATTTTTTTAAATAAATATTTTAATTAATTTTCCAAGTAATATTTAATAATTAATATATTTTTTTTCTCGAATACTATCTTCAGATGTTGTAAGAGTTCAAATTAATTATACGTGCAAATCATGAACTGTAGCCTAAGTAATGAGTTTGACAACCTGCTGTTTCATTTCTTATCACAGAATTAAAATGCTGCCGTTTAATAAACCTAGTCCATATTTTATCATATTATTGCTTCAAAAATGAATTTTGTTCCTGGTGATCAACGGGTTGTTCAACTTGAGAACCTCTACCTGACAGGACCTTTGTTTGGTGACTCAGCATCTTTTGAATCACTGGTGGATGTTCTGATTTGTTTATTTGATGAATGTTGCAATTCCACTCTGCGCAAAGAGAAAAATATCGCCGAATTTGTTGAACGCTGTAAGCATTTTTTTTTCTTATCTTTTCATCGACTGTAATTTCAATTTGGTCAATTATTATGTACATTTAGTTGATTCTATTGCATTGCATTGATTCATAGAAAAAACAATAGTTCATTTTTTGATTCTACAAAAAAACAACAACAAAATTATTTAAGTAATGCCATTTTTGATTTAATAATTTTATTTTTTTTGTCAACATTCATACAAATTTTATCATCTCCATGTTTTATGCGCTTCTTTTGCGATTGCATATTTTTACAGTACTGTTCCTTTTAGCATTGTTTTCTTTATTAACTTTTGTTGTGATTTCAACAAACTCTTTTCTATTCTCATACTTTAAAAAAATGCAATTGTTCTTTTCCTGCAGCTGTTTTTTTGAGATTAATTTTTTGACATTTGGAATTTTGGCATCTGTTGCAGATAATCGATGGCATTGATTGGTTATGTTTATGCAATTTTTAATTTTTTAATGTTATTTTTTGTTCTGTTTTTTTTTCTTTTTTGATGCAAACTGTTAATTGAAGAATGAAGTGTATTGTTCAAAATATTGACGTGACTTGGTTTGCTTTTGTGCAGTGATTTGAATTTGCAATGAACAATTTTCGGCTGTATTTTATTGCAAAATGTAGTTGATCAAATTGTTTCTCAAACAAATATGAGAAACATTGTTTTCGAAATTTCTTTCCAATTCTATAAAGCAACAATGAATTAATATTGCCCATTTTACGATTTGTTCTAATAATTCAATTTTAATTTCACTTTTTATGTAATTCTTTTGTCTTTTTAGCACTTTCGGTTCATTGTGTTTATTCAAAATGATCGTCACTGCAAACCTTTCAAAATGACCTTGCATTGTTGTTAATGTAGAATGCTAATTTCAGTTCTCTTTCTTCTATGGTTTTTTTTTTGATGAAAAAAAAGTTACAATTAATCAATTCAATATGCGTGCAACAGAAAAGTTATATTCAATTTTTGTGATAATTTATGGTTTTAATATCTTTTTTCTTGAAGAATGTAATGTGCAATTTTGATAAGAAAATTGAACTTGATTCCAATATACAGCTGGTGACTGGAAATAAATAATGACTCAAATTTGAATGTTCAGAAATTTCCTCTTTATTAAATTTATTACATTCTTGCATAATTATTGTGTTATTTGCAAGCCAATGTTTGACTTCTTTTTGAACTTCAGAGAACAATTTTTCTTTCTTTATTGAGCAAGTTTTCTTTAGTAGAGCAACAACAACAACAAAGAGCCTTTGTGAATGTAAAATTTTTGAATAAAAAATGATTAAGAAATAATTTTCCTTTGTGAGTAATAATATCAGAGCTTGTGTTTCAATTGTCGAATAGTTTTACATTAAATATAATAAAAGTAAAGATTTATTGAAATCAACAGCGGCGAACTTTTTTTGTCAGAAGTCACAGTAGGTTCTAATTTTATGTCATTCTTCACCGTAATTGGCGCTCTAATGTTTACTGAAGGAATGTGCATCGTTTCATAAATCGTTGAAAGTTGTTCATTAATTGAAGAAATGAGCTTTGCTTTATTATTTGCATTTGCAAAAAATTCCAAACGTTGAATTGTTGAACGAGTTGCTTTGCTAAAGATTTATTTATTCAGCAAGCTTTGAGATGAATATTATATTTTCTTAAACTGAATTTCAGAACAGAACAAGCAAAGTTGTATATTTGTACAGTGCATGTTAAATATTTGAATAAAATGTGTTCGCAGTTTAAAATGTCGTCATACTTATTTTTGTATATATAATGTTGCTTTTTTTTGTTGATTTTCTTTCTTTTTTTTTGCAAAACCTATTGATCACTCTGAGAGTACTGTAATCCAGTTTTACAGTTTTGTATTTGAAATTTGTTGTCTGTACATGAGAATAATTTAGAAGGTTCGATCTTTTTTTGAAAATGTAAAAAATGCAGTTTTAGAAAGTTTTTGAGTTAAATTATTTTAATCGAATTTAAATGCATCAAATGGTATAGATGTTCACTTCAATGTATGATTTGTTATTTGAAAATTGTGTTCTTAATTTAGTGAAATCGATTGTTAACAAAGCAAAGAGTTTGAGATTGCGTCGTGACGATTTCGATGTGCTGAAAGTGATTGGACGCGGCGCCTTTGGCGAGGTAAATAAATATATTTGAATATTTCAAAAAAATGAAGGCGGTTTATTTTTTCTTTATTTAAATTTTTGTAAACAACGATGATTGATGTGATTGTTAGGTTGCCGTTGTTCGAATGAAGAATACGGACAAAATTTTCGCAATGAAAATTTTGAACAAATGGGAAATGTTGAAGCGAGCTGAGACTGCATGTTTCAAAGAAGAACGAGATGTGTTGGTTTTTGGTGACCGACGTTGGATCACAAATTTGCATTATGCTTTTCAAGATGAGAAAAATTTGGTAAATTAAATTTTCAGAATTTATTGAAATTGATTTCAATTAAAGAAAAAATTTTTTTTGTTTTTTAGTATTTAATTATGGATTATTATGTTGGTGGCGATATGTTGACATTGTTATCTAAGTTTGAAGATCGTCTTCCGGAAGATATGGCAAAATTTTACATATGCGAAATGGTGCTTGCTATTGATTCTGTTCACAGACTTGGCTACGTGCACAGGTATTTCAAATTTTGTTAACTTTATCTATTGTTTGTTTTATTTATGTTCGATTGATAGGGATATAAAGCCAGATAATATATTGTTGGACATCAATGGTCATATTAAATTGGCAGACTTTGGTAGTTGTTTGAAGCTTAAATCTGATGGTACAGTTCAGTCGAACGTGGCCGTCGGTACACCGGATTACATTTCACCTGAAATTTTGAGAGTATTTTTATTTATTTCATTTTCATTTTTTTGTTCATTTAGCAATATTTTGATTTGTAATTTCAAGGCAATGGAAGATGGTAAAGGTTGTTATGGTAAAGAATGTGATTGGTGGAGTTTGGGAATTTGTTTATACGAAATGCTATTTGGTCAAACTCCTTTTTATGCAGAATCGTTAACAGAAACATATGCTAAAATTATGGATCATCAGGTACTATTTTGTAGGATGGCAGTTTAGCAGCGCGTTTTGATGCTTTTCTTTAAGGAGGAGCTGTGCTTTCCAAGTGAACCAGCTGTATCAGAAGAGGCGAAGCATTTATTGAAAAGTTTGATTTGTCCTGCAGATCAACGATTTGGCAAGAACGGTTTGAGTGATTTTCAAAATCATGCTTTCTTCCGTGGCATGGATTGGGAAAACATTCGCGACAGTAAGATAATTCAATGATAAACGATCACATTTTGTTTATTTTATTTCTAACAATAGCATTATTATTATTATTATTATTATATGTTTTTTTAATTAAATTTTATTTTTGTTTAATAATTTTATTATTTGCAGCTGATGCACCGTACATACCAGAAATAAGCAGTCCGACAGACACGTCGAATTTTGAAGTGGAAGAATCCGATTTTACACCATGCGTACGTTTTTTTAAGTACAGTATTTTTTACATATTATTTGTAATGTCATATTTGAATATTTTTAGGAAACTAAACCACCAAATGTATCTGCTCCGTTTACCGGTCATCATTTGCCTTTTATCGGATTCACCTATACGCACAACAGGTAGATGTGTATTTTTGTTAATTATCTGTTTATTGAGATTGATATTTGAAAAGCAAAGTATTATTATTGTATTTTAATAATTAAATGATATTTAAGCAAGTTGTCTGACTCGAGCAGTTTGGCAGCGTTGTTGACCAAGCCTGCAGATTTGGCTAAAAATGGAGTTGTCAGCTTCACGGATATGGTTACTGTAGAAGCGTACGAAAGACGTATTGAACGATTGGAAAATGAAAAAACTGAGCTAGAACGAAAGCTTAAAGAAGCGACTAGACTTTTGCAAGCTCAGTTCCACGGTTCCAACACGTTGGAACGAAATGTGCACGACAAATCTCCGTTGACTGAGGTGGATGTGGCCACAATTGCTCAGCTGAAGGATGAAAATCAGATTCTCAGACGACGGCTGATGGAACGTGAAAGTCCAAGCACGTCTCGTAAAGAATCCAACGCAGCCGCTGTTTCAGAAGAGCTCGAACAGAAGTGTCGCGATTTGCAGAAAAAACATCGACAATTATTATCCGAACGTAACCAACTTCAAGAAGTATGCAAAGTTTATTATTTTATTAATAATAATAATAATAATAATATTAGTAGTAGTAGTAGTAGTGTTGTTGTTTTTTTTTGATGAGAAATTATGAAAATTTGAAAAATGAGGAAAAACATATTTAATCAGTAGTAAGTAATTATGCAACTGAAAGAATTGGATCGAATAAAAAGAAGATTGAACAAACAGTTAAAAGAATGTTATATTTCACTTATGATTTATTTATTACCGCTTATTGTTATCATTATTTCTTATCGCTTAAGCAATTTGGTGATGCTTTGGAACGTATCAAAGAGAGTAAATATCAATTGAAAGAAGCGATCAAGCATCGCGATATGGCAAGACAAGAATTTGCCGAAATCAGTGTTAAGTAAGTATGATTATTATATTTATTATTTTCATATTTCACGTGATATGTTGTTGTTTTTGAAGAGTTGGCGAATTGCAAAGTGAAAAGCAGAAATTGCTGCGCTTGAACCGTGAAAGGGACGATGAATGCCGTACTTTGCAGCAAAAGTTGGACGTGATCAAGACGGAGGTGATCAAGTTGGAAAAGTGGAAACGTGAACATGAGCTCAGTGCGCAGCAGATACAAGAAGAATGCGAACGTGAGAGACGTTTGAGGGAAGAATACGAGCGGGATTTGATGTCGTTGAAAGCTGAAATGGAAACCGCTTCAATTACTGCCGTGGTCAACTCGTCCGACCAAGATGAACATTTGTCAAGCAGTGTTGTCAAGTGAGAAAGAAAATTTGCTGCTAATCATTCATATTGTAGAGAATGTATATAGAAAAATATATATTTTACAGAAAGCAGAACGATTTGGATCGTTCCATACAATTGACTGAAGAAGCACTGGAATTGGAGCGTACAAGACACGCTAGACAAGTGTCAATGTTGGAATCGCAGTTGCAAGAAACGAAAGCTCAAGTGCAGCTTTTGCAAACAAATTTGGATGATCTGTTGTTGCAGCACAAGCAGGAACGATCTGTGCTTATTAGCGAACACGAGGAGGCGTTGGCGGAATTGCAAGCTGCTGTTGAACGAGAACGCGAGTCCAGATTGGAGGTGCAAAATCAACTGCAGACTGAGAACGAAATGCTCAAGGATCGTCTGGATGAGGTGCAAATGCATGATGAAGAGCGTGAAAAGCAGCTCAGCCTGGCCCAGCAGAGGTGCAAATTTGCGTCGGATTTGGAATCTCGCCTTTTGGAATTGTCTCAGTGGGTTAGTGATGAGAAGGAAGTGCGCGACTATTTGCAAACGTTGGCTGCAAAGCTGACTGAAGATCTGGAACGGTTGAAATTGGACGCTGAGCAACAACACCAGCAGCAGCAAGTTAACAACGTCAGCGGCAGCGTTGGCGGTTCAACCACGCCTCGATCTAGGATTAATTATGGTCTGTTGTCGAGCACGTTGGCCAGCGGAGAAAAGGGTTGGGGTAGTCGACGTTCGCATAAGCTTGCAAAAATGGAGATATTGGACTTGCAACGAAATTTGCAATCCGAAATTCGCGCCAAACAAGAAGTTACCGAAGAGTTGACCAAATTTCGCAGCACTTATTTTGCATGCAAACAACAATTGGAAGCTGCGGAAGCTAGAATTGGTGAATTGACCAGAGAAGTGCATACGCGAGATTGTCAATTGGAAGAAGCGCAACGACAGCTTGGTGTTCGAGTGTTGCCTGACTATGCGAAAAGTTTGGATCAGTTGGTACAATTTAGCAGCATATTGAATTTATTCAAAGATGATGAAGCAGTTTCCAGTGGTGGCAGTGATAGTATGAATTCCAACAAAACATCAAATAATAATAATAGCAGCACCAACAACAGTCGTGATCAACAAATTGATTGTAGTACAGCAGTTGAATTTTGTGATTCATTACAGCAACAGCAACAACAGTACCCTCAACAACAACAACAACAACAACAACAACATCTGCAGCAATCAAGCCGACGTGAGATGATGATGGTCAGTCCACCAAATTATGAAAATGCCCGTGCTATGAGTAGAATCAGGGCACGTGCTCCTCAACACCGGTTCAATATATCAGTCTTCGCGCAGCCAACAAAGTGTCATCATTGTACGTCGTTGATGGTCGGTTTGACACGTCAAGGGTTGGTATGCCAAGATTGTCAGTTTGCCTGCCATCCGAGCTGTTTGCCCAAAGCGCAGCCGAGTTGTCCGGCTCCGCAAGAGCCGAGACGGCCGTTGGGCATCGACCCGTCTCGTGGTCTGGGCACCACTTATCAAGGTCTTGTGCGCGTTCCCAAGCCGGGCGGACTGAAGAAAGGCTGGACAAGCCAACTGTTGGTGGTCTGCGATTTGAAGTTGTTCTTGTTCGACTGCGCCACGGATCGCAACGGCAAGCCCACCGACATCGCCCCTCACGCATCGCTGGTGCTGGACATGCGCGACGAAGATTTCACGGTCAGCTCCGTCCGAGAGCCGGACGTGATCCACGCCAGTCGCAAGGAGCTGTGCTGTATATTTCGCGTCTCGGCTTCGCAGTTGCACCAGCCGTTGGCCGGCGCGGGCGCCGGTGGGGGCGGGGGCAGCGGTGGTGGTGGTGAGCCGGCTAGAAGTGTGCTGCTGTTGATGGCCGAAAGCCAGCACGAAAAGCAGAAATGGGTGATCGCTTTGAACGAGCTGTTGCGCTTTTTGCGCAAACGGAAATTGGCCCAAAAGAAGGCTTTCATCGTGCGCGAGCTGGTCGACCAGACCGCGTTGCCGTTGGTCAAGGGCGCCTTGTGTGCGGCCGTTGTGGACAAGGATCGTCTGCTGCTCGGTACCGACGACGGTCTCTACTGTGTGGAGTTGGACCGCGAGACGGTTTTCCGCCTGGGCGACGGTCGACGCGTGGATCAGATCGATTTCATCGCCGACGAACACTTGATCATCGTCATGACTGGCAAAGAGAGGCAGATCAAATTGATCCCAACGGCCGCTCTGGACGGTCGGGATGTGAAGTGGATCAAAGTGGACAACACCAAAGGCTGTCACACGTTCTGTGCCGGTTCCGCAGGCGCCGGTGGATTGGGAGGTGGGCCGTTTTATTTTTGCGTTGCAGTGAAAAAGACGGTGGTGGTATTTGAAATCAATCGCACGCCGGCCAGGCACAAAAAGTTGCGCGAGTTGGCCATGCCGGGATTTCCACAGTTCATCGCCATTTTCCAAGGCAAACTATGCGTCGGCTATCCGTCCGGCTTTCGCATGTGGAATTTGCAAGACAATTCCCAGCAGGCGTTGTTGAATTTGGAAGACAACAGTTTGCAATTTGTCAGCTTGGCCAGCTATGATGCTTGTTTTCTTGTCCAAGTGACCGACGTGGAATATTTGCTGGTGTTTCACAAGCTCGGCTTCTATGTCGATCAATATGGAAAACGATCTCGACCGTTGGAATTGATGTTCCCATCGGTGCCGACTCATTTCGCTTACAGTGTTCCTTATTTGAGCGTGTTCAGTGAAAATCACGTCTGCGTTTTCAACGTGAACACCGGCGAATGGGTGCAGACGTTGAATTTGAAAAAGGTAATTAATTATTAATTGTTTTTAATTATATGTTAATTTTGTCGAAAGAAAAAATCGAATTTTCCTTTTTTTTCCTTCAGGCAAAGCCACTGTTGAAATCTGGCGTTTTGACGTTGTGCACAGTTGGTGACAAAGCTTGTTTAGTTCTGTTGAGCGACATATTGGCAGGTGAATTATTGCATGATTATTTTATTTTATTTTGTTCATTTTATGAACAAATTATTTCAGATGAGGAAGTGATGAATGTACCTTCTTTGGATGCGATCAGACAAAGCAAACAAGGGCAAATACGTAAACGGCGCAAATATACGCTTCTGGTATTGACCGACGAAGATAGATCACGAAAATCGTAAAAAATTTTTTTGTTTCCTTGATTTAAATATAATAATAATACACTGCTGCTGTTGCATATTAATTGTTGTTCATGTCGTTATTATTTGTTTAGCAGAAAGTCAGTGATGATTTCTGGTCCGTCCGATTTCAGCCACGTTACACATATGGGTCCCGGTGAAGGGATTGAATTTCAGCACTTGCTTGATTTGAATCGGTCTGGACAGAATTTAATTTCAAGAAACAGTTCACTGAGAAGCGCTTTGCTTACTCCGCATACAACGGACGATTCGTCTTTTGAAGAACAAAATCAAAGCAAAACTGAACCAGACGATACATCCTCTTCACAGTTGGATACACCTTCTTCCAATGCGCACAGCCGTTCTGCTTTGTAATCTTGTCAAAATGTAAAAGATAAATAATGGATATTTTAAAAAAAAAGAAAGAATTTTTTTTCTAACATTTCTTTCTTATTCTCAGTGTAAACTGAATGAAAATATTCTCATTCATATGCATTTCTCCTCTGAAAGTAATTACTTGGACATGTGGTGTATTTTTTTTTTTGTTAAAAATACACACACACACACGTATATGTAAGTATATGTATATATTTGTTTGTCTTATTGTTTTTTTTTATTTTATTTTTATCCTCCTCCATCTTCCTTTTTTACCGCATTTTGTTACCGTATAAATTCTACTTCCCGTTTTGGCAAGTCTGTTTCAAGGAAGAGAAATGATCATCTGTTTTTTTCAATATTGGTTATTATTATAAGTAAATTAAGTTTTTTTTTTTCAAAAAAAAATTGATTGTGGAAAATTGTCTTTAGCGTCGTGATAAATTTTACAGACAATTTAATCTGTAATATATTGAACAGAACAATTATACGTGTAATATATAGATGTATAAGCAGTTCTGATGAAGTTTTCCGGCATTTATAATAAATTATAGGCTATAATGATTGTTGTGTATAATGATAATTGATTGGCCCATTGCATGTGGGAGCAGAGTAAACAACAATTGGAGCAAACATGAGCGTGGTTGGATCGCTTTTGACAGTCGATTGGGGCTTCTCAATTTTTGATATCAACCGGTCGTCTATAAGCGCGTTCAACAAATACAGCAGCAGCCGTTCGTATGATTGCTTGCTTGCTTTTAACTTATGCCTGATGCGGATTGTTTGCTTTAAACGAGCTGTTTCTCCAATTCTTACTTAATTCTGTTTAATCTCGCCAACTCAACTTTTATAATTGAAGATATTTAGTGAAAAAAACAGAAAACAATAATTATTATTTTTTGTAATTCGATATGTTCGACAATCATTCCGTCAGAGCAGTTGTTCGAATTGGTGACTCAAGTCGGAATAATAGTTCATTAACTAATGCATTTGGTAAGTTTGTCGTCATTTTATTGTTAATCTTAGAAAAATATGTAAATTAATTTTAAACAGATATCTTATAAAATATTGTTTTATTATACGTATATTGATGGATTGAGTTGTTTGTTGAGGTTTAAAATGTTTTAATGTGGAATGTTTTGTGGAAAATTAAGAAAAACAGATTTATTATTATTATTATTATTCAATGACCTGTTGTTGTTTGGGTAATTAGCATGTTTTGCATAGGGAAGCGTTCGATGGTTGTCGACTCGAGCAACGGCCTGCATTCAGCTTCAGATAGTGATCAGAAGTCGACTTTTTTGAACGCAAACGTGGAGCAACGATCTGAACAAGAAATTCAGAACGACTTGGCAGATTGTTATGGGCAAATTTTGAAACTCGTAGGCGAAGATTGCCACAGAGATGGTCTTCAGAAAACACCTCAAAGAGCTGCCCAAGCGATGCTCTTCTTCACAACCGGATACAGTACTGATTTGACAAGTGAGCCAAAATTTGACGAATTAATTAATTACAAAACAACAACAACAACAACAATTTATTAAATTTTGATAAAATTAATGTAACCTAATTTTTGGAAATATTATTTTTACAAGTTGATCAGCAAAAATGATCTTGCATAACTTGATCATGACATGATGATGAGAGACATGCCCGTTTGTGTTTTTTATGTTATAATAATGAAACTTTTTTTTCTCCTGTTTTATTTGAAATGAAATTTATGATCTAATTTCAAATTTAGAAGTTTTGAATGACGCAGTTTTTGACGAAGATCATGATGAAATGGTTATTGTTCGTGATATTGAAATGTTTTCCATGTGCGAGCATCATTTGATACCGTTCATTGGCCGCGTTTCGATCGGCTATTTGCCCAACAAAAAGGTTCTCGGTCTGAGCAAACTGGCTCGAATTGTTGAAATGTACAGTCGTCGTCTACAAGGTTTTATTTATTTTTAATTGATTAATTTAGTTTTAATCGAAACAACTACCATTATACAGATTCTTTTTCAACGTTTTTATAGTTCAGGAACGTTTGACTAAGCAAATTGCTAACGCCGTTGTCGAAGCGGTACAACCGTCCGGCGTGGGAGTGGTTATTGAAGCCAGGTAGAGAAAGCCATCGATAACTGCAAGAGATGATTCACTTCACGCAGTTTTGAATTTTATGTTCAATTTCAGTCACATGTGCATGGTGATGCGAGGTGTGCAAAAATACTCCGCCAAAACTACAACCAGCTGCATGTTGGGAACCTTTCAACAGGATATGAAAACTCGAGAAGAGTTTCTATCTTTGATTCGTTGAAATCAATCATTTCCATTCCATCCACTTCATTGTTCATTTTTTACTACTGTACTAGTCGTTCACACTCGACAGTCGTCATTTAAATTTAAAAAGACAAAAAAAAAGCCAGCCTAATGACTTGTTGAACTGCTGTTTGTTTGTTTGTTTGTGTAACAAGTGTAAAACAAATGTTCAAACAAACCATTGTGAAATGTTCAAATACGCAAATTTTGACAGCTGTATTTCGTGTTGCGATCTTCAACGAACAGTACGAACTTGGTTGAGATGATTTTCCTCTTTGAACGATCAATTGCAATTAATCAATCCACGGTATTCTACTCCTTTTGTCCTTTTCACCGCCACAACGAATGGCGTAAAAATGGGATTTTTTTTATGACTTAACGAATTAAACGAACGTCTAACTGCACTATAAACGATGTTAATTCAATTGCGGTTGGAAGACGCATGTTGCTTGTTTTGTGAATTCTGTATTTCTTGAAATAAAGCCGATAAAATAAGGAAAAGTGAAAAATCATTTCGAAATTTAATTAAAGTATATTTCAAAAATGAAATCAATGAAATATAATTAATAATTAGAAATAGAGTTATATACAGTATTCTAATTGCCAAATCACTGACAAGAAGGTTAGAAAGGAATAGACCAATCAGAGAAAAGCAAGCGTTTTATCCATGGTTAATACGTCATTTCGATGGTGTGCGGTTGGCGGTGGCGGTGCGTAACTAAAGTGCAGGTGGAAAAGACTGTATTCAGGTAAAAATTTA
>JYDO01000021.1:197187-358176 GCA_001447755.1 Trichinella papuae | reverse complement strand
AAAAGTATATCAATCAAAAAAAGTCCAAATTGTGAGAAAAAAATTTTCGCCGTTTTTCGCAAAACAAGCAAGTCTATAGCTCACAAAATTTCGAAATTTTCGAGAATAATTTTTTCTTTCAAAAATTGACGAAATTGATTTATATCAATGGGAAATGATCAGCAAACTACAGCTATCTTATCCGCACCGTTCCTGACTGCATATTTCTTCAAATATAAGTGAAAAAGTGAAAACGAAAATAGGATTTTAATTGGGTTGAAATAAAAAGAAATAAGAAATAAATGTTGAATAAGCATGAATGTAAATTGATTTTGTTAATTTTTGTAATGACATTTTCAATGTTTTCGGCCAAAATAAGCGGCTTATTTTGATAACAATTGTTCCTGAGAATCATTTATTCCTTACAGCATCTTTGAAAATTGTGCTCTTTATTCACGGTTCCTTCATTGCTTTCGGTACACAGATAAGAATTACTCAACGTGATCTGATTATATTGGAATTTCTATGCAATTTGTCAGTTTTTCTACTTTACAGATTTCAAATTCCCTACCATACCAGCGGTACCTGGCAACACTGATCGGCTTCTCAGACTCGATATTCTCTATCTGTCGTCTTGATTTTCATGTAGGATTGTGCTGCGGCGTATACCGTTTACCTCTATGCGCACAAATTTTAATATGCACCAGATTGCATGTTTCCCTCAGTGACTGGACATTATCGCCTGTTAGCTGTTCTGTTACTGCTGTCATTTGCTCATGAATATAGGAACCTGCTGTCAAATACATGTTTTCCATCAATGTTACGCTATCTTCTGAAGTATTACGTTTTTTTTGCATATTTTTCCAGTAATTACAACTCTTGATTACAAGTATTCCCCGTTAAGGAGTTCTGTTACATATATTTATTTTTTGACGAAAGAATGCTTACAATGAATCACTTCTTTGGAGTACGTAATTTTATTTAGTTATTTCACTATTAAAATAGTTTACAACTCATTTTTATTTTCAAATTGTGTTTTCAGCTTTATGATTAATGTTCTTGAATGTTTAATGAAAAGTAACAAAAGTGGTTTGAAGTTAATCTCATTTATCAAGCGACGCAATCTGAGTTATTTCATTCACAACTAAAAGATTCAGTGCTGTACTTGCGTTCTATTTCTACCTTTCTAATTAATTGTCAATTAATTTTAAAACTATTTGACATCGCATTAAATAATGAAATCATCGTTTATTGCATTGTCCTTCTACAGGTTATGTATTAATATGAATTAACAAAATTTGAAACTTATTCATGAAATATAGAAGCTAATCTAATCTCATTATTTTCTTACTATCATTATATGTTTGTGTTTAATTAATTTAAAAAACGTGAATTGAAATTTTAACCATTAGCAATATCTATCTGAAAAAAGAAACGCAACAAAAATTCTTAGTGAAACAACTTCACTCAGCAACATTACATTAATTATTAATATTACACGCCGAATAACTGAAGTTGATTACATTGTTTTACAGTCAAACATTAGTTATGAACTGAATGAAATTGTTATTGAATAAATATAACAAATTCAAATTTTAAAAGAATATACTGTGTTATTTAGGAATGTTTAACGTTTAATATTTAATATGAATTAAATGTTCATTATGAATGTTGAGTATTTTTTATTCGAATTCCTAATCTGAAGAAAGATGCAACTCCAAATGAACTCGACACATGATCACTGCAATTCGTATGGCATAATCAGTATTTAACAGAGAACATTACCTGACAATAACTTCATTCACCTGAAAACAACGTTTTCTGTCTTTGGATAGGATGCTTCAATCTATGTTTCACTACGCCAATATGAATTCTCATATCTGTAACAACAACGGAGACATATGAATTCCTAGAGAAGTTAATATGCAGATTAACATCAATGTGAATTACGTATTTTTAATTGACACGGTCTTGGCGCCTTGTACAATTTGATTAGAAGCAACGTGCTCTATATAGTAAATCTTGACGAGATGCGTCTCCTAGTAGGGCGTTGTGGTGCGGAGCACGGACAGTGACAGTCAAGCTGGGCAATGCACTTGCTTTTTACCCATGCAGAGATATAGCAAGGAGGGCAGATTTTTGGTATAGCAACCGGTTGATAAATATGTGAGGAGCAAAAATTGAGACTGTTATCAAATAGAGATAGTTAGCGTCACAGTGTATCCCGACAAACTCCTGCAGATTCTATTTCTTCCATTTCTCCTATTCTTGAGCTGCTATTCTCAAATATGCACTTATTCTAAAGCTCAAAATATACTAGAAGTGCCAAAAATGCTGCCACAACTCAATAATTGTAATTATTAACTTTACAAATGATCGAGAAATTATTCAATCATTTTGCTTTCCGCAAATGAAGCCTGATCTCAACTCAACAAAGCATGGGACATGGAAATGTTCAAGTGTATAAAGCCACTCAATTCATTTATATAAGATTAGCTGACATTACTTATTTTCTGCTTCACTTCTATTAATGATCTTCAGTAATTAATGATCATTTGCATTAAATCCTCGATAACTTAAAGCTCAAATTCAATCAAATTATAAACTTAAGAATTCCTAAATTATGTTTTACTAATTTACAACCTAACTGAACAAAATATAATTACCGAAGTTACCCCAGTCTTCTCATCACTCACGTTTATATAGTACTCAGCATTTTCAAATGTGGATAAATTAAGTTAAACAAATTATGCAATCATAAGGAGAAACAGTCGCTCATATTTTTATTCTTTGTCCGTTATTGTTCAGCATACGGCATTGTGCACACGCCGCAAACCGTTCGCCAACAGCCATTGCAACTGAATTCACATTAGCAATCGCATTGCAATTGAATTCAAATTTGCATAGAATTTCTGTTTTACAAACAGTACACATATATTTCAATTAAATCAACTTTAGTTAAAAGAAAATAAAGGTCTCTCTTAAAAATTTGCACCTTAACGATACGAGGCTTAAGTTTGATCAAAGAATATTTCAAGAAGTCGCTTATTTCAATCTGTTATTCAATATTTTAATTATTTGACTTTATTGAAAATATATTTACTAATAGGTGACGACAAATATAACTTGATGTAGATGGACAATGGAAAACTGAATAATGCAAAAATAACTACACCAGAGATTTCACAATACTAATTAAAAAGAAATGCCAACAAACATATTACTCCTGCAAATAGCGGTGAAAACATGGCGGTATACATACACATACATCCACAAAGCGGTGAGAATATAAGGAAAAGCTAAAAAATGTTTCGCGTATGTAATTAACACCTTTTTGGAGCGAGCTCATAATTCACAAATGCTTTGTTCAGTATTGTGCGCTACTATCATTGCGTTAGGTACAGTATACATAAAGCACAAGCAAGTAATAATGCATATGAATTAAAAATCTTCTTTAATTTCTTTAAGATATTTTTCAAATATTGACAAAAAATTATCAAATAAATATTCAATTCATTTAATACTTTTAGGAAATGAATAAACTTTCATAATTCTTAAAACTTCTGTTATCAATGATTGCGAACACGCTGCAATTTAAATAGAATATAAAAATACAAGTATACTATAATGTTAGATAGCAGACAATCTGATCAATACAATGACATATGACTATTTGGATGGCAGTTATTACATTTTTTAAAATAATTTTTCCAATGGACCACATACAAATTTCAAGCTTTACGAAATGAGCGTGTTTTGTATTGAAATTCTCGACACACAGGGAAGCAACAAACCTATAGTTAGCATCATTCGAAAAAAAATTGAATTGAAGAATTGAATTGACTCAAAATCTAATTTTTTTATGAGTAGATAGTGCCACTCAAAAGTAAAAAATTCCAAAGTTTCATTTTAAACAGATGAGTAGCTGTGGAGAAAAAATTCCAAAATTTCCAAATATTTTGAAAAATCAAAATTTCTGAAGATATCACATTATCTTATATAGTTGTGAACTGAAAGGTCAAACATTCATTTTCCTACTAGAAAAACAAGGCGAAGGCAATGTAATTCGATTTAGGTTTGCCGGTGTAAAGCTCAACGATGAAGTACCTTAATTTTTAAAAACTAAATTTTACGGTAATCTCAAAAAATTTTCATAACAAACTAAAAGTAGAATGTTCACTAAAAAAGTTCAGAAATTATACACACAAGAAAATTTAATAATGTTAGTAAACTACGAATTCAATATCTCTATTCTCTGAGAAATGTTTAATTGTAATTACCTGTAAATGTAGAACATAATCGAATAGATGTCTTTATTTCATTGTAGCTCACCTTCTTTTTTGTTGTTCTGAATTGCGTTGGATTATGAACAATGACTGGAAATGAAATAAACACAGTCACAAATATATTTCACATATATTCCATTGTTCAATCGCCGCATATCCTTCGGATACAGTTATTAGAAAAGACGCCCAAAAGCCAACAAATACCGCTAGGTCATGCCTGCCGATGAGAATAATTAACAATGATTATACGGTGAAGAGCACAGCCGGGGCTAGTATATAGATATATAGACGATAACGGACGTAACTGTAATCGAGAAAACTTTAACATAAAACCTTTCGCATAGATTTGAAAATACAACAGATCAGATAAAGAATAGCAGTGATGTTTGATTTCAAATGTTCAACATTTCCTTATCACTGAAATACATGTATTGCAACTTGAGTATTAGTCAACAGTAGAGTCGGTTTAGTATAAATGTTGAAAACCATATTTTACACAATTTACACAAAATGTTTAAACAAATGTTTCTTTCTTTGTGAATAAAATGCCAAATTTATTTTTTATTTAAATAAAACATGAGAAGAAAAACAATAATACTGGTAAAAGAGAGAAAAAGAAACACGGGAAAGATTAAATAAAAATCTTTGATTGCAAACAAGAAAGATTTTCAAAGAATGGTCAGGCGAAATGAGAAAAATATTTCGATGCTAACATTAAATAGTTGTCACTCCTAGTTTAAGCTGAAAACTGCAGCTGTGGACAATTTATCATTTGTAGAGTTTCCCTTTGTACTTGAATAGCCTTTAGCTACTCATCATCACAATTTCTGACAAACGGAAAAGCATCTTATGCATAAGTCTTGTAAAATTGTTACCTAAAACGTAAGACAAGCAAAACAACTGTTGGTTGACATTCTTTTGAAAAGTATTTATGAACGCGGCTGGATAAAAGTAAAGCATTTTGATGATGATACCAACAGAAAGAAAGCAATGGACGGTGGCACCAAGCAGAAAAGCTGTTGAAGCCTCTTCATTTCACGAGGCAGTCGACATATCATTGTTTGATATCGTCGTTAAATGATTACAAGTACTACACCTGTATTTTATTACTTTAAATAAACATAACAGTCGTGAGCTATAGTTAAAAGCAAATAAGCAGAAAAGCCTCATAAAGAATAGCAGCTCATTCCATGTAGATGCAGAAATATTTTATGTGGAAACAAAATCGTCAGATAAAAACTGTGCAAGTCTGCAATTACATACGCAGAAACTCAGGTTTTCCACGTTACGCAGGTCCGGGCAATGCACGTTAAGCGAGCAAACAAGCGAACCGCTAATTGATTAGTCAAGCACAGCCATAAAATTAATTCACGTCCTAACTTTTAAATAATCCTGATACGAGTCTGACTTTATCTGTTCTGTTGCTTAAATGCCAGTACTTCCCGGCATGGGCACAGCTATGACCACACAATTTCCAAAAGCTGCCATAAAAAATAATGCCTACTTTTCTCTGTTACTGTATCAAATGTCAGGCATTTCATGAAATAAATGTTCATTACGCAACTTGATGTTTGACTCTACTTGTGACGCACTCTCATTTTTCACACTTAAAATACACATGTCGCAACACTTTTCTGTTTTCGAAATTGAAAGATCATTTACATAATCACGGCCGTAATGCAAAGATTTGTCTTAGGTCAAAATGAAAAGTTCGTGCCCATTCAAAGCGTAAAAAGCTATTGTTACTCTCCATTTAAAATCTTAAAGAACACTAAAAATACAACACTGTTTTCTCTAACAAGTTTCATTGCTTTGTATTTTCACTTGGTAATAAACTGAAAGTACAAATTGCAACTACTAACTTAAGACTAAGTTTTTTCTTAAAAGCAAATATAAACATTATTTTTAAATCAATAAATGATTAAAACGCACCCCATTTATTTAATCCAGTAAAGATTACGCTAAACTGCACAAAAATGAAAAAGCAATAATCATGCGTAATGACTCAATCAGCGTTGATGTTTAATTCTAAATAGTTAAATAGATATTGGCCATTTCAGCGGACTGCCAACAACTACAGGTTGTGCAAACTAAGACGGAAAACTTCGTTTGATATGAAATATTGTCCATGCCCTGCGTGCTGGCGCAAAATGAACGTATGATTGTAACCTTGCGGAGGATCATCATCGGTCTAAAACACGAGAATAAAAGATACAAATAAGCTGCCATTCCAAATCAGATTTTCGCTTTCGCAAATCATAACTAAAAAGCTTAAAACAATCTGCTGTTTTCTACTGAAAACTTCAAGCAGTACAAAGTTTCCACTGGTAAAAGGCTATACAAAAACTAGCAGTTTTAAAATTACGTCATTCCTACTCAAAAAAAAGATACTAACCTTCAGTTGACCTAAGACCACGACCAAAATACTACCATCTTCAAGCGGTTGGCAGTCAACTTTTGTCAATACACGCTGAATGCTTCGAAACGGCAAACCCTTAAAACGACAAGCTGTAATTCAACTAAATTTACTGCAGCAGTGAAATACTTACTCCATACATTTCCAGCACAGCATTCTTCCCTTTAATTTGATTGCCTTCAAAAGTGACATATGAATTTTCATTCTGAAATGCAAAAGTTTTCAACATTAAACAACGTTTCATCGTTTCATTAAATAACACTTCAGATGCTGAAAACTTATAATTAAAACAAACCCTACTGAAAAAATCGTGTTAAAAAATATTGTTTAACAAAGTCACGATTTGAAAAGTTTACGATGCATAATCATCAAAAATGGAAATATTTAATTATGATAATCAAAAGAAAACAAAAATATAACAGAAAGATAACAGAATTGAAATATATAACATAAAACATAACAAAAACAAACAAATTCATATATGTATACAGATGCAATGAAAACTTTAGAACACTGAAAATGACCGAAATTACGTACGTCATACAAATCGGCTATTGACGCCTTTCGTTGGTCACCGTTGCCGACATCAAAGAGATTGTAAAAATGCTGAACAAATGCCATTCCAACATTTTCAAAATCTGGATTGTAAACCATTTCGAAAAATGCAATAAAAGTACGCTAAGTAAGGAAATTTATCAAGAATACAGTATGAGGAAATGAAGATCAACATACAAAAGAGTTTATATAATTTGCTCATGAGTACTTAGACAAGATTTTAAAAACCAACAACATCAAAGTATAAAAATAAGTGATATTTTAAAAATTATGCTAAAAATTTTTAATCTATCTTTTTTGATGATTCAATTTTATGTGAAATAGTTACTGTAATTAATAACTTGAAACATCACTTTGTTATTGTTTTTAAATGAAAACATAAACTAATGTTTGAAACTAATCATTTAAATTCATTAACATTTAAAATCTTATTTATTCCTTAGAAGCACTTTTAAAATGTGTACTGTAAATGGTGTCGCAACATCCTGAACGTACATCGAGCATAAATGGTGATAAGAAGTACTTACACAAATAAATAACGCACAATTTAATTTATGGAAATCACTATTTTTATTGAAATCAATACTAACGAGTAATCTGGCTCTTCTGCAAGAATGCAAAGATGTAGCGTCACCTGAACGTTTGTTTTGAACAAGTGGACAATGCTTGATGGTCAATTTGTCTGAGTTGACTTAATGGCAGAATTGTTATTGTGTTCGAGATTGTCCACTTGCTTTGTTCTCGCGGTCGTTCACAATGTTCACAAAATTTCAAACATAATTCAAGCAGAATTTGTTTAAGTTTTTGGATAGCAACTACACTAAATGGTTCTGTTTTAGTAACGAGAATAGCATACATTAATTTTCACTTTTCATTTTCAGCCTAACGCAAAAAAACATAATATATTAGTTGTATGCAATTTCTTTTTTTTTGATAATGAATTGGATAAATACATTCTTTTTGTAATAATTTGCACTGAAAAGTTGAGTCTGCGTTTGAACAACAACCATACATAAGAATAAGGAATTTGACTTGCATGTTGGACACGACACAACACATAGAAATTGCAGTTGGCGCTCTTTCTTCGAACATTGCCGTGATCCTTGCTTTGTGCTATGATGCTTACACGCATTTGCTAACTGTTTGCTGAAAACATGCCTTGTGGGAGTAC
Source organism: Trichinella papuae (assembly GCA_001447755.1). Lineage (NCBI taxonomy): Eukaryota > Metazoa > Nematoda > Enoplea > Trichinellida > Trichinellidae > Trichinella > Trichinella papuae. The sequence continues at coordinate 349,769 of JYDO01000021.1, read as the reverse complement.
TGTCGGTACAGGCCAGCAGCGAGCTCAACAAGGTCAAAGACTTTATAGTGAATTAATTCAAATTCATTCTGCAATATCAGAAACTGGTCAGCTTCATCCTTCTGATATAAAGCTTGCATAGACGGACCTAGTTGGCCGTTCGAAAAGAAGCATAGACTTTAATTTATTAAAATTGACTAGCCAACGTTAAGATAAAACCAAGACAAGCGTGTCGTGTTGTTGACGAAAGTATACACGCTTACAAACAAAATATGCCAAAAAATGTTAACTTAATTTTTTCAACAACCCAATGGAATCAAAGTCATCAAGTAACATTTCAAACTGATCTGCATGCATTTGTCCATCATTTGTCAATTTCTAAACTTTATGTACTTTCGGTAAAAGAAATCAGCAAAAGATCTTTGTACAACACTGTAAGAATTAAATTTTCAATTAGAAAAATATGTATCAATATCGCGTGAAAACGTTATTGAAAAAGTTATTAACAAAATATTTTAATACAAATACAAATCTAGGCTTCCTTCAAATGAGTATTCTTTAAAGTTCGAGGATAATCATTAAAATGTTGATTGACAAATGCTTTCACTTTTGAACTGAGTAAACGTATGACAGTTAATATCGGTAGTGGAAGCAATTTCAGCAAACGCCTATGAAATGGAGATTTTATTTCTTACATCTAGCAAATGACTCTACACATCCAAAAGCACCGCATTCTTGAAACACAAGCAAGGAAGAATATATGTTTCTGTTGACTAATATTTACACCTTATAGGCAGTTGGTGCTTCTTAAAAAATCACTAATTCACGTTAAACCAAATAATACAACAGAAACATATTACGGATTTTGAGCCAGCAAAATAAAAGTCAAACAAGTCATTCAATAATTACTTTAAAATGGGGCTAATTGCTGTACAAAAAAAACATCTAGAAAATGAAAAGTATTACGGTAAAATCTGACAATCAAGTTTAAATGACAAATTGTTCAAATTTACTCCTGGTTAGCGCAGGTAGGGTGGGCAGTATTTTAAAGTTAAGATGCAAATTCAAAGCAGAATGGACTGTTTACAGTGTGTAAAGCAGTCAATCGGTCACGCCAATCTCGTTTAATGCTCACTACTTGACGACGAGCTGATAGCAATGCAAATGTATTATTATGCTTTGAAAAATGCTTTCTACGTTTATTTACTTATTAGTAGAAATATTTATCATTGCGAGGAAACATTATGCACTCTTATTTTAGCAGCTTTGAGACAATGTGACAAAATCGAACACTTAGATGAAGCGAACAAAATTTTCATTTTCACACTTCAAAGAAATTTACAAACATAATAAATACTTTATTTGCACAGATGAGTAACACGTCTATTCACACAAAAATGAGCAAAGTCGTTGTTTACGCATGTTGCTTTTTATCAGCATTTGCTTGCTGTTGATAATATTCATTTTTATTACCGGAATATTTGTCCGGGCGTATTTATTTTTCTTGGAGTGATTGAAATTAGAATATTGCGCATCGTCAAGATTTATTCAAGAGGCAGCTTTTTTTAAATTCTGTAATCTACCAATGGTTCACCCACTCTTTTCTGAGTCTGGTGACGTTTATAGTTATAACTTTGCTGGAGAGAATGTGAAATAATAAACTTCCTCACTTGAAGCGAATGATTCTGTCTGTTGAACTGTTTTGGAACATTTCTTCTGATCAACTGCATGTTTACTTGAACGAAACAGCAATACTGAAATGCATCAAATACTTTAGCTTATTGTCACTTCGTCATTATAAATTGTTTCATCACCACCAATTAATCTTTTACTATTAAAGTTATTGCAATGGGACTATTGGGCATCGTTTTTGTTAGCTTAATTAAGTTTCAATTTTGTGCATCCATATCATTTGCTTGCTACACAAATAATTCATCTCTTCACATTCTTGACCAAGGTGACAAGCCAATTATTGTTTGTTCTACGGCACAAATTCGTTGGTCATAGTCACCTCTGATTTTTACATATTACATCACTTTACTGATGCAGAGTGTTGCTAGAAGAAATAGCAATGTTACAATAAATGTTTTCTGGCAAAACAGTCGTCTTATATTATTTTTAATATTAATGTGACTTAAGAATTTCCATTAATTTACTTACCGATGAAGTAAAATTGGCTATCTGCAGGGATAATAACAGTTTGTTAAAAAAAATTGTCAAAAATTTCTCGTATTTCTAACAGATAAAAATTTATATAGCAGATGACATGATATTTTAGTAGACAAAGTACGTAATTCAATTATTCAATTTATCATTGCAAGGCAACCAAAGGAGAAAGCAAACATCTCAATTTGCATAAAGTTGCCATGAGCTGATCATATAAACGAGCTAATCGACATCGCTAGTTGCATAGTGTTCAATGTGTTTCTGTTTGCACTAGTAAAAGATGTCTTTTTTTCTTTGTTCGAGTGGCTTTATATGCATGCACAAAGAGAAGCTCACATCAACTGTTGCTCAATTTTTTAAATTGCAGTTTACATATTAATAAATTTTTTAAACAGCATTAAATATACAGTAATACTAAAAATTATATATTTCTTTTTGTTTTGTTTTACAATATTTTTTGTCGCAATGTCAGCTGTTTTCGCCAAAACGTTTATCATAAAGAGAAAAGCTTTATTTATTATGGATCAGTGTTAGTCAAGCAGAAAAAGTTTCCCGTTTTTCAGTAATCTAAATTTGAATAAAAGGATAAATGATTAATTAAATGCAATGCTGGCTGGCAATGATTGGCTTGATCCAAGCAGTGCCGTCTATCATTATATAGCGATGAAAAACTGCTCTGGTACTTCAAATTGACTGCTTCATGCTGTGAAATCACACACCATCATAAGAGAAACAGGGAAAGGCAAAACAGTTGAAGACATATCTATATTGTTTGAAAAGCGGTTATATGCATGGCGTTAAACATTTCTAAATAAAAATTAATGATATGTATGAAAATAATTTTCAAAAAAATGAAATTGAATTTTTGTAAAATTCTTACGATGATTCAAGTTGTGCTTCTAAAATAATTTTGAACAAATCTTCACGTGGACGTCCTCGTCGTCGTAAGCTTGCAGTTGGTGCTGAACTTTCATCAATGTTGCTAGTATGCGATGCTTTTGTTGCAGCAGTTTGCTCGTCAGAAGTGTAATCACGTTCCGTTTCATCTTCATTATCTGTTTCTCGATTTGCTTTGTCAAATCTAGTAGGACAGATAGTGCATGATGAAGATGTCGATGCAGTGGACGGTGATGCAGGTTGTTGAGTTTGTTCTGCAGTTGCATCGCCAACAAATACAGACGAAATGTGTCTGTTAATTTTGGTCAGATCTTGCAAATTGTCGACGTCAGTTGCTTCAGATGGTGGAGCAAAAGACAGCTTTCGGCTTTTGATGACATCGCGAAATGCTTGCAACGGTCCTTCCAACAGTAGTTCATTTTCACTCTGACTTGCTTGCAAATGAGAACTACTGCTTGAGATGCCTGATGAGCTGCAGCACGATTCAGAACTAGCTGTACTGGAACTTGCCTTTCGACAGGTGCTTTGACTAGCTCCAGACTGTCTAGCTCGAGCTAAGCCAGATGTTCCAGCAGCAGTGCTCCACGAGAATCTTTTCAGAATATTTGCAGTTGGCATGCTTTTCGGTTTCAAAACCTCAATGCCATCAGCTGTATGATAACGACGTTCCAGTCGTCGGCTAGACAATGAAAAATTTCCCAGTTCACTAATCTGCTGCATCCAAGACAATGATTCATCTTGTTGATGGTGATGTGTAGAATTTATAATCGTGTCATCTCGTTTAGATTTACCGTGATGTGCCACATCTACCGGGAACATTCGCTGCACTGGAAAAAAGTTGGGTAGATTGAACGGTGATCGTGGAACAACTGCGTCAGCTTTTGTTGGTTCCAATTTCGTATTTGCGTAACAATGCTTCAACTGATCTGTATCAACGGTAGGCTCAATGGCTTCATATAAACGGTTGCTGACATTGTCGATCGCTGTTGAAGCCACATATGGAGAGAACGATTCTGATGGCAATTGCTCAGCCAACTTTATCCCTTTATCAGAGAGCTTGCGTCGTGCTTGTTCAGTGTGACAATCATTTGAAGGTAAAGTTGTGGTATCCATACTGTTGCATTTTCGATGATTGACATCCATTGCAGAAGCAGGTCCACTGGTACGACAATCCACCGCGCCCATGCTTGTTCGACGACAAGGAATAATACGATCTTGACGAGCTGCGGCAATTCTTTTTGCCAACGATCCCCTGTACGAACTGCTAGCATATGCAGCGTCATTTAATGGCTTCACTTCTGCTGGTGTTATGCGAACAGTTTCTGCCATTTTTTCTGCACTTGGCTTCAAGTTCGGTGGAAAACCATAGCCTGCATGATCTATTGTTCGTAAATATCCATATTCTTCCTAAAGTAACATAAATAAATGCAACGCTGCTCAGTTTCTTTAATATTTATGCTTTAGCAAATTTGAAATGGATAAAATTTTAAATTGAACTCGATGCCAAATCATGAAGTTCAATGAATTAATTCATCATATTTTGATATGCAGCTAAAAATACTCTTACATACATAATCGAATAAATCTATTATACTGGTTTACGTGGAATTAAAGAGGAGAACTTATCAGGAAATAAAATTATTATTATAATTATTTTTTCGACCTAGCAAACCAACCTTGGCTGTGTGAAATGCCTCTAGCCACCGGTACGTATCTTCGAGCGAACTTGTGTGAAAAACGCAAGCGTAAGCGGCTACTCGAAACTTGTTCAAATAAAGAAACATGAATCCATCTAAAATGAGATCAAAATTTACATGCATGCTACAAATATATGCACAAAATTAAACGTGAATGGAAATTTATTCGTACTCGACTCTCTCAATTTTTTCACCACAACATTCTCTACATCATACGGGGGTCGAATAATTTTCACTCTTGGACGATCACCTTTACGTGCTGTCTGCTTGCAGACGAGCAGCATGTCAGTGAAAAGAATGCAAGTAACATCCGTCTAAAAATTTAGATGATCTAATTAAAATGGAAGGACAAGAAATAATTATTTTAATAACACAATTGAATGACAAACTTTGGTATAGCTTTCTCTCATACGCAATTCGCCTCTTATCAATTGTCGACGCAGAAGACCAGGTCTGCAGTCAGGCATTGGCAAAGTCAAATCCACCACAGAGAATTCTTTGACAAATTTTTCAAGCTCGTCATTTGCGGAATCAATTGCTTCGTAACTATCGATACATTGCATAATTGAACAAAGTGCATCGTAGTGTTGTTTGAAGCAAAGTTCGATGTTCACACGCGAAGCAAATTCTTCGGCTTTTTCAATCTAAAAAATATCAGATCAGTTAATAATTGAAAATTTTGCTATAACAATAATTTTCAAATGAAATAACCAGTGCATAATTTTGTATGCACGTAAGTTTACAGTTAACTTCATCAGATACAGTATTAAACGAGTGCACAAATTATTAAATAGATGAAACAATATGGACAAAACTGTTTACAATTTATGAATTAACAATAACCCTTAAAAATATCATAATAAATATGAATATATTTTTCAAAGAAATTCAATATTTAATTTAAAAATAAATCAGCCATTTATTGTTGGGCTATTTTCTGCAAAATAAAGCATTACAATTTAACAACAGAATAAAATAGGAAACGATGAACAATTAATTAATAAAATACATTTGGTTGAACGTTCATTGATAATATAGTTTATTGGCAAGAATTACAACAAGCTTGTAAACAAGGACGACGACGACAACAAAAAAGCTTAAGCATATCAAGCAGGATAGCAATATCTGAAAATATGCAACAGAATCTCATTGACCATTGAATGAATATAACAATGAAATAGTGCAATGAAATTTTTTTTTCTGTTTTTTGTTCATTTATAATATATTATTGTATTTCCATAGTTCATTTTAGCTTAAAATTAATATAGATGTAAATGTAATCGATAACTTAATCCAATCAGTAATGTAATTACAACTTTGAACAATAAGAAGATATTGAACTGATTAATTAAGTCAATCAGTTTACAACAACTCAGATTGCAGAATTTGATGCACACGAATGAAAAATATCATAAGCTGGGCATTCTAAGCGAGCATTTTGCCTCTGATCTTGACATACTGTACAATTCTGAATGACGTAACTTTGAAATGGTAATTCTTACAATACATTAAAAAACCACTTGTGACTTGTTTAATATTTAATTCAGAAGAAAAATGCAGCAATCAAGTGTTCTTAATTCCTCATAATCCTTTCAACAGTAATACATAACATTTCACATAACTGAAAAGAAACAACTGCAGCTCAGACACAATTTAATTATTTTTTCTTTCTCAGTGGATAGAAAAACAGTTAGCACTAGTGGAGCAACTATAATTGAATTAGAAAAAATTGATAATCTTAATGGATTGAAAATTTTTCTTTTAATCATTTAATAGTAGTGACAAAGCTGTTGAAACGTTTTAATCGAATCGAAATTACTGTCGCAATTGACAGAAAAAATTGTTGCATGATCAAATTTGAAAGTTCTGTTTCATTCGATATATATTATTTTTCATTGTAATACAATAACATATTTAAATTTTATATTTATATTCACGGTAAATGTTAAAAGAATGTATAAAATTAGATATAAATAATTTTGCAAGTTTGTTGTTGGCAAAAATTTTTGTAATTTTAAAACGGCAATAAAATTGTCTTATTGTTGGCTGAGATACTAACAATGCTCAATGAATAGGTATAGTAAGAAAAGAAAAAAACCCAAAATAGCTTACCATATTAGTCAACGATGTTCTGCTTAAAGAATCTGTTGTATTGTGGAATACCGCTTTCAGTAGTAGAGGATATTTTGTTAGACGCTGCATTGGTTTTGCCAACAAATCAGTCAAATGCAGACGGCCGAATGCTTTTCTTGATTGAATCCACTATAGAAAAAAAAACAAAAGAATTTAAATTTTACTCACAATTTTACTTCTGTCTATATTCTTTCTTTGAAATCAATTTATTTTATATTACAAAAGCTGCTATTAACAATAATAATAGTAGTAATGAAATTAAGCCGCTGCAAATTGTAATTACATGTTTATTAGATTTTTAAAAAGAATAAAAATAAAATTAAGTTTACTTACAACAATTAAATCTCTGAAAAAGTCGCTTTCTTTCAACTTTTGACGAATGTAGCATAAGATGTCGACGTGAGAAAGACAATATGGTATGTAGGGACGAAATAATTGGTCAAATTTGTGAAAGCCAGGTTCCATTTTTGTAGGATCCAACGGCTCACCGGTTTGTCTGGTGAACTGCAACAACGGCAGTACGCAGTGTACCCAAAATCCCAAATTTGCTCGGCATATTTCACTGATGTTTCCAAAAACGCTGTCCACTTCAATGTCAAGACCAATACCTTCTTGTTGCAACGAGACAACACAGCTTTGCAATTCGACAATGGAGCCCAATTTGCAAATGTAATCCAACTCTGTAGAGATCAACTCCCACAGACCTTCCTGTTGCTTTTGCTGTTTTCTATTCAAATCCTAAATGAAAAAAAAATAATTAATGCAAACATGAAAATTAAAATTCGCTTCTACTTCATTGTTTTTCACAATGTCTTGCCAACGTTCTTCCAACGCGAGTGTTTTATGCGAGGACGGTATGCTTGGATCTTGCAACAAGCTAGCAGCTGTATGCAGACCCTCTTCTTGTAGTTCGATAAGATTGTCCAATATTTCAGCACGGTCCACCTGAACAAAAACAAACAGCATGCAATTTTTGTCATTGTATTTTCTTGCTTTTTTTTGCAAATAAATTTAAATACCACTTTGAATGGATTGGGAAAAATTTGACTTAAACGTCCATGAGAGCGGGAACGTTCCTTGCGGGCGCTGATCGAATCCGTGCCAGGTGCCATTGAAGCGGTTAACAATAAGGTGGCATCAGTGCTGTTGAGCATGTTGTCTGTTCTTTCCACGTGACCGCCGGGCTCGTTGATTAATGCCAGCTTTTCGCTTTTGCGCTTGGAAATCTGAAAAGAAAGACACACATCACACGTCTTGCTTGGTGAACAATGAAAATGAAAAAAAAAAAATATATATATATTGAAGAAGAATAATTTTGAACTGCAGGGCGTCGTTGGCCCTGTCTTGTCTGGTTGTGTTGTTTGATTAGTGTGTGCGTCTGAAAGCGCAAGAAAAAGTATGCTGATCAAATACGGTCAAAACACTTGGCGGCCTAAATGCTTCAAAATGGATTTCAACGTTTTGAGGAAGACACGGACATTATACCAGAAAGGCACATATTACAAGCGACCGCTATTTCCTCTAGGGCACAACTTGTCATCTCAAAGTGGCCATTTAGAAATAACGTCTAACTCTGCCAGACGCTAAATGCCACGCCAAGTTCAAGTAATAAGAACCGGCCACGGCAGAGCAGTTTACAGTAAGCTTTAGCAATTTAAAACTGCTATTATTTTTAATTTTTGAAAAGTAATTCATCTGAAACCGGACTCTGTATATATATATACATGTGTGCATATGTATGCATATATGCATGTATTTATATATGCACTGATGCAACTTGCTCAATTGCTACAAACTAGGCAATTTTTACGGATGAATAAGTTTCAGTTTTCCCAACTACTGAAATAAATGCATGCATCTTTACTCTTAACAATGAAAATAAAATTTTGTCTGCAAAAACAAAAACAAGGTTTCAAGGTTAGCATTGAAAATAGCCAACAATGACATTTTAACATGTTGTTTAATTTCTTTTCAAATCAACATCGCTACATAAATTTATATATATAAATAAGCTCAACATTGAGATATTTCGAATATGAATAAATATTCTTTTTAATTCATTATTATTATTTTTCTTTATTATTAATAATAATAATAATAATGTTTCAACTTTTTACAATTCAAATTTGCATAAACTATGCAAGTTCAACATCGGAAATTTACTAAATATTGTAAAAATTTTCTACAACAAGTTGTGTTAATTGATTTTAAAATTCTTTTTTATCTCATAAATGTAAATTATGCTAAAAATTTTTTATGTAATTAAACATTTCAAATGCACTGTCAAAGATAGTTTAGTTTAATATAACGCAATGCATGTAATATGTAAGAATATGTCATGTCAGCTATCAAATTGAAAGAAATGCTAAGATTCTTGATAATGCATAATGTTTTTGCTGTTTAAATGTTTTAGTAACCAGTTATTATTACTAGCTCAGAAAGAGAAAGTGTGTGTGTGTGTGTGTGTGTGTGTGTGTGTGTATCTTTCTAAATACTTCAACTGCTATAAACATATACTTTTCTTCACTACGCCAAAATTAGCATTGTATTACAGTTTCAGTTTGAACACAAAAAGACTATTTACTCTGTATAATAATAAAATAATAATTAATAAAACAATTTAAATTGCTTTATTCTTTACAAATGACCAACCAATAGTATAATTAATTTCCAGTTGTATCATTTTCTTTACACAAACAAGTAAGTGATACGAACAAGTCTGACGGCTTAAAAAAGTTTTTTGTTTAATGTGATGAATAAGCAAATATATCGTTTAAAAAAGTTTTCCAAGAAAAAAACAGTCTTGTTCAACAATAATACATTATAGTATATTAACTTGTAATAATAATAATAATAAGCAGCAGCAAACAATAGTTAAGCAACTTTATTTATCCCTGTTACGTCGATTACAATTATCACTGACGAGCGTTGTTTATGATGATCAAATATTGAAATTAGAACGCCAACTTGCATTGTATTATATAATAATAAATATGGAAAAAATTGATATGCAGATTACTTACTTGCTTTTTCTTGCAAAGCCTAGCCATTCAACAAATAACCACCTTTGTGAAATGATGAAACGCTTTCTTGAATTGCGTCAAAATTAGCAAAACGTTTCAAAGTAAGGCATTTTATCAGAGTGGGTCTATCAGAAAGTAAACTTAGCAAAAAGTTCAAGATTAGTTTCTTATAGAAACAAGAAACTATCTATCTACCTTTGTTGCACTGTGTCAGAAGGGGCATTCAGCAAAGTTTGCCTTTTACGCAAGCAGGCAAGCAAGCAAGCGGTAAAAGTAATCTAAGCATGTAAAAGACTATAAACTTCGATTATCTTTCAAAATTGAACGACGCTGAAAATTTTAAACTTGACAGACATTGCATCTGCAGTTCAGATCAATGGCAGTGATTTTTCTGGAAAAACTTTCATTAAGTCAAAATGGAGGCTTTCCACCAACAGACATTAAAATCAGTTGAAATAGCTAATAAAGATAGGCGGCAATAAAAACCACCAACAAATTGTTCCCTTCCTCAAAAACTAAACTCGCAACTGGCAACGCAAAGCAGACGCAAGAGCATTTTAACTGCGAAAAATGTAATAAGTGTTCGAAAACACTTCACTTTCTTGTTTCTAGCCGTCACTTTCATTAATAGTTTTAAGAAAGTATATTCAAGCGATTGTGATCAACAATAAAACTTAATTTGATTTTTGTTTTCCTTGGATACTCTTTAAAAAATAAAAAAAAAATTCACTTCCCAAATAATAAAATATTTCGAAAAATCATTATCCAATACACAAACACACACAAATATATATATACATGTTTCCGCATTACATTACATTACATGAACACTTATTATTATTATTATTATTCAAATTATAATATTTTTTTTAAATTCTTCCTTTCTTTACGGATTACTTTATTACTTATTTTACGTCTGTACAAAATTAACTTTAAAAATGAAAAAATATTAATATTAATAAAAACAATATTACCGTTCCCAGAGACAATTTTCTTTCTGGCTTTCCGTTCATTGCAACGTCCAACTTGGCAGAGTTGCTTGAACTGCTGCTTCCTGCCATACTGACATTGCTTTTATTACTGTGATACATTGGATTTTTACTAAACGGCGAATCATCTTCCTTATCTAAAAATAGAAATGCAATATTAAATGTAAAATAATCCTAAAGTAATTTTTCTTTTAATTGAAACTTATTCATGTTCAATTGAATATTATATATTATAATCTGCATCTTCTTCATTTTCAATTATAACTTTTGAACTTAAATAATGTATATTTTTTGATTTAAAAAAAAATTGTCAAATACTTCTTAAAAACACTTTTAAACCACCAAGAAATGACGAATCAGTTTCCAGAGGCAAAGGTGTGTTGGAAGATTTGAGAAATACATGAATTTGATCCATGTTCAAATGGTACTTTTTCACAACACCCACGAGAGCATCTTTCAGAGTAACACCTTTGACTGCGGTTACAGTTTCTACAATTCCATCGTTTGTGTCTGAATTTTCTTTCATCATAGATTTATTGTCTTCAAGGCAAATTTTCACAATGAACGAATTCTGTGCAGAACAAAGGGTATCCTAGAAAACAACAGCAAATCAATGTCACGAGAATAGAAGTGTATGGGAATGGAAAGAAATTGCTTTTTTTTTGATTTCTTTTTACAACAAACAATAAATTAATGAAGAACAGAATTAATGAATAAGCAAATTTCATTGCGCAGAAGTGCATTTATGCTTGATATATAAATGAAAAATTTAATCTTCAAGTCTTGAAATTTCATATGCCACCATGCTCCAGGTCACGTAGCAAACGTGCATTGGTAGTGGTTGTGGTGGTGGCGCTTTGGCAGTATAGTAAAGTAAATTTTTCGTTCTATATATCCTTTTTACATAGGTGAAGATGTCATTTTAATTACCGTCTGAATTGTTTGAACAAGCAAACATCTTGTATTATAATATTTAAATGAAGATTTTTTTTTTCTTTTTCAATCATCAAAGATCATCAGTATACAACAAATGTCATTTCAGTCCAACTAATTAAAGATAAATATGACTAAAATCAGCAATTGGTTATTCCAATAGCGGCAATGTGATGTAACAAATGCAGTAAACTTTTATGACATTTGCAATTATTTTATACACAATTTATGACTTGAAAAAGTAATAATTTTTAGTCCATAGTGTTGTTCCATTAATTTCAGAAAAAAAACAAAAAAAAAATTTAGTATTTATAATGTTGGTGGTGTTTGATGAGTATTGAAAATTTTACAATTTCTTTTTTTACTTTATAGCACGTTACGTCATTTTGAAATTCAATTCAATTCAATTTTTTTTTTACTTACAGAATCTTCATGAATGCTGTTAATAGCTTGTCTGGCATTGCAGCTTCGACTTCTCTTTCCCCAGCTGTGAATTTTTGAAGAAAAAGGACCACCGGAATTCAATGCCGTAGTAACAGTGGGAATGCCAAGTTTGCCTATGTCTGTTTGATTCATCATTTCTCGATCATAAATCTAAAAATGCAAAAATATAATAATAATTAAAAATTAAGCTCATGCTGATGAATATAGCATTGCATTGGCAGAAAATTATCCTCTCTTGCTGTTATATTGTTGCAGTCTAGAGCATTAAAATTTCCCTTACAACGGGTTTGATTTTATTTGATTTTTGCACAAAAATAAGAAACAATCAACGGATATTTGAGACAACTTTAATAGCATATTTGAAATTTGACAATGCTTTTAAAGACAGAAGTTGCATTTATTATAAGAAAGTGTAAATTTGAAGTTAAAAGTCTAAAAACAATTAAATGCAATTAATCTTTTTTTAAAATTTTTTTTTGGAAATGATTCTACAAGTTTGAGAAAATTATTAAGAAATAAATAGCATTAGCAATTTTCCAAAAGAAGAAAACAATGAGCTCAAAGTTCAAGAAAAACGAAAAAAAAAACTTTTTAAATACAGCTTATAACAAACTGTTTGTTTGGAAGATATTAAACAACTTTGATACCGTAACTAAACAAAACTTTGACCTTATTTAACTTCGCTATAATGCTGAAATGAATTGATTTAGTCAATAGATTCTGTATCATTTGCTTTTCCTTCAAACAATTACTTCTCTCAAGATACTATCGCATTACTGCATTGTATGTATTATATTTTGTGTATAATGTTTCAACTAATGCTACCATCATATTTGTTGCTATTTTTTAATATCACATCGCAACACTGAAATTGATATTAACCAAATTAGTTTACCGAAACAGTGCTTGGATTTTTTTTAATAACAAAATATAAATTTCAGTTATGCAAAAAGTGTTACAAATTGTGCAATTGTGCAATTATCAGATTGCACGCGAAAAGAATCTATTCCTTCTTCAATACACACAACTTATAGATAAAATATACGATAATTCAATTCAATTTTCTATTCATGTTTCTTTTTTAATAAATGATAAAAATGTTTGTATAAAATATACATATAAATATATGTATATCTGATGTCAAAGTTGAAAAATTTATACATTTTTTCAAAGACTTGATTTATTTTACACGTACAATGGAAAATGTTTGCACATTCAATATTTGTTTGTTTGTTTGTTTGTTACATGTAATTTTGAGAATAGTTAAATTTTCCTACTCACTTGGTGAGATGAGCATCTACAGTATTTGGTATAGAAACGTCAGCATTGGGTAAGTTTGTTGTCAGATTGATTGCCAGTGTTGCCGCTGTTTCACGGTTACAACTAGGAATGAACGTTGAGCAGAAGATATTTTTGAAAGACTGAAACATGTGTTGTTCGTGTGTTTAAATTATTATCAAAAAAAACTTTAGCTATAAATTAAAAATGAGATATTATAAAGCTTGCCAAATGTGCGCCAAGAGCGTCCATTGGAGTTGATTGAAAAATAAAAAAGCCCACGCAATTGTTCGCAATGAAATAAATCACTTGTTTAGCTGGCAAACAACATTTCAAAAATAAAATTTATATAAAAAAATTAGAAAAAGAAAAACAAAAGCCCATTTATTTATTTTTTTTTTACAATATATCGACATAACTTTGAAAATGATTTCAGATTCGTAAAAAAATTGAAAGGAAAAAATTGTTTTCAAATTTTGTTGCTTCGTAAAATGAAATGGCTAACGTTTTCTCAAGCAGCTTGTTTGTCCAGAAGTGAAAAAGTTACGAAATCAGCTACATCGAAAGTTCAACAATATGAATCTTTTTTTTTTCTTATTACACTTTCACACAAAGCTTATTTGCAATATTTTAAAAGCAACACATGCATAAAGAACAAACTTTCCAATGCAACGTGTAACCCTATCAAAATTCATATAATTAATACACATTTATATTCACATGCTAAATTTCATTCAATAATAATTAGTATTGTAATTTTTCTTGTTCAAAACAATGATAAATGATTCTTGTAAATGCTGAGACAAGAAAGGACATGAAATGTCAACGGTATAATTAAGAAAAATGACATGCCTTACAGATGTTGGATTGAGCATGTGATAAAGTTGAAATTAAAGAAAGAGAAAAAGTATCCATCCAAGCTGAGCACAAAGTTAATCATCTTAGATGTGAAGTTTAAAATTACAACTGGCACAATGATGTGAAGAAATATTATTCCGTTTGGCTACAATCAGTGCATACGTAATGCCCAATGAACGACCTGTTTCGACGAGGTTATTGTTTAGCTATGGCAAAACAGGCTGTCAAATTTCCAAAAATTACTTTTAACCAAATTGATTGGCAAAGCTCCTGCAGTGATATTATATATATACATATATATGTATAATATTTTTATTATTTTCACCAGAACTAATAAATTGCTCGTGATGCTTCATAAAGCAATATGATCACAATTGTAAAATTGCAAGCCGTTTGGTGATCCCTGAGCAAAAATTTTGTTGAACATTTTGGGTCATGAATTGTGGCAAAAATTTTGGACCTGTCTCACGTTGCACGTCACCAGTGTTGGACGACGTATCCACGGTGAACCCAACTCTTGCAGGTCATACCAGGCGTTGCATTAATTAACAACGCCTTTAATTATTGGCAAGTCACCTTTCGGTTGCAAAATTTTCAAAGTATGGCAAACCAGAATTTGTCATTGCACTTTGTAACAGTTTGTAACAGATCTCTATTCATGTATCTGTACTGCAAGTGCGCACGCGTAGTACAATTTGAAAATTTTCTGCAAGCTTTTTTTTTGCTTTGGAAAAAAGCAAATTATGAAATAAGAGATGAAGATGAAGCCAAGCAGAAATTATCGTACCAGGTGTCGTGCATCGCCGAACTGCAGCCATCCGGCAATGCTCCATTGTTTCTCTGTTATTTCAAGCAATTTCATCATTACACGTCTACTGACTAGACTTCTTCACCTGCATCCTACCGGAACATGCTGAATGAATTGAATAAAGCTTCTGTTTTTTTTTGATTGACTACTTGTTTTTCTTCATTAGCATACACGTTGCAAATTGACTGACTCCTAAGCTCATACCTAGCCAACAGACGAGAAAATTAAATGCACATTGTCTAAATGATAACGAAAAAAAGAGAAAAATCAGAGTTGCACCAAAGACACATCATATTCTTGTCTTCTTTTTTGTGAATATACATATATATATGTATTAATTCAATTTCAATTGTACTCGATCAAAAGTGTCACACAAGAAGACTAAATACAAAATGTCTAATGAGAGATTTTTAGTTTTGTTGTTATGCTTTTATCTCACACGTATGCTCTCAATGTGGATATGGCTAACAAGCAAGGTGTGCGTGCAGGATGCGGATGAATGTAGCTTTTTCTCAAATTCCATTCCTTTTTCTCGCTCAACCAAAAACTTCTGAAAATTAGTGAAAATTGTTCGAAAAAAATTTTATCATTCCAAATGGTTGCAGCTTCGTCTGTGGATCTTTGATCACAATGAACAATTTGAATTTTTTTTTCTCTTTCAGCTCATGATTTTTCCAATTTGCAATGATTCATCCTTCGTTGATATATGATCAACTGATTCACTAACTTATTAAGCACGACTTGCTCAATTATTCAGCATTAGCACAGCAAATGCAAATTTCTTTTCAACTCGACGAAGAAATGAATTAATGCCCTTCTCAAACGCTGAATAACTGATTAACAAATTTTACTGTACTTTTCATAATTAATAAACATTGCATTGAAAAATAAAGAAAATGATTTTATTTAGTATATATTATATTATATTTTTGCATCAAATTTCTTGAAATTAATTTTCATTTTTCATTATTATTTTCTTGATCAAATGAACTAATAGAATTCAAGTGTAATTTGCATTTTTGAAAATCCCTTTTTTATATAAAATAAATAATAAACAATTTTCAAATTTAATTATTTGTTAAATATTGAAGAAAAAAAAACAAAAAAAACTATTTCTCTAATCTGCAAATGTTCAATGTGCATTCTTTTGACTCTCTATTAGCCTTATCTTATTATGCAAATTCATAATCTTTAATCAACTAAATCAAGAGAAAAAAAAAGATATTTATTCATATTTATTATATGAAATGATGAAAAATGATGATCGTTTACTTTTGCTTGCCAGTTTTACTCTTTTTTTCTTGAAAAGATTGAAGATAGCTTACTGTAATTTAACGAAAAGATTTGTTATGCAAAAACACCTAATAATAAAGTTTTCAATTGTGAACAATTGTAAAAGTATTTGAATTGAAACAAAATTTGCAAAATGAATTCTGAAGTCAATCTCCTTTCACTAGTTCAAACTGAATGTAATATGCTAATTTACCTAAATCAACAATAGCACCTTCATCGTTTCCAATTAAACAAATCAAGCTTACATTAAAAATCAAATCAAATCAAATCTACTTTCATGATAATTTGATGTTCCATCATTGTAATTGTATATCGTATGATAATTTGGAGTACTATTTTCTTTTTTTTTTTGAAAAAGAAAGTTACAAGCTTATTTTATTTTATTTTAATGATTGAATGACATTTATTAGAACAAACGAAATGAGAGATGAGAAAAACGTATTGCTTTCTGCTAATCAGTTGTTGCTTGATGAAATTTAATATGAAAATCGATTTGTTTATAGTAAATTAATAATTAAATGATCAATAAGAGAGAAATTTTGTTTTGTAATTGTTGTAAAATTCACGCATATTCCATACGCATGCATATGTATATATGAATATGAATTTGTGCATAAGTATAAAAAGGGTAGAGGAATTTTATTGGTTTATTGAATTAGATGTTTGCTTAATAGATTAATGATTAAGTTAACCAAGAACAAAGTCATGTTCAATGGGCGGAGAAGAAGAAGAAGAAGAAGCACAAAGCTAGAGCACAATTTGCCCAACCGTTGACGTTTGTTGAACGAGGAAGAAATTCAATTAACTTGTTATATTGGAACAGTTGCATTTTTATATAAAAGATGCGTTAATTTCAAATTACAATTAAACCTCACGGTTGATTGAAATTCAATTTTGATACAAAAGTGGCAAAGTGTTATTTTTAAGCTCATCTTGAGCAAAAAGAAAAAAAATATGAATATACACTTACTGTTATGGTTTTTCAGCAAATGAAGCAAATGAAACTGTTTTTTTCTTTGTCAAGGCTTTTTTTCAAAATGTACAGTAACTTTTGTTGACGTTGAAATTGAATCTGAGAAATCTGAAAATGAATACAAATCACTTGTTTTATACAAAATTTTACAAAAAATATTCAACGAATAAAAAATTTAAATTAAAAAAAATACAACAGAAATCCTTTCATAATTTATATTCCATGAGGATGTTCCAGCAAAAAAAAAAATTAAAAATAAAGCAGAACAAATTATTCATTGTGAGAATTATGGGAAAAATAAGCGGCAAACGTGCATGCATAATAAAAGTGTCAACCAGTGTCCACAGCTGACCGACGACCGGTGGCAAAAGCAGAAGCAGCAGCGGCAGAAGAAGAAGAAGAAGATGAAAAAGGGGACGACGAATACAGGCAGAAAGATGCAAGCGGACATGTCGTACAATAACCGGGCATCGACATTGAGCAACGTCGAACAGACAGCCAGACTGACAGTACTCTACTCTAATGTCCATATTTTGAACGAATGACCCTCAAACTGTTTACAAGTGAAAAAGAATTTGAAAAATTGGTCCATTTTAAAGTTGGAATGAGCAAAATACCAAACGAAACCTTTGTAATAATAATAATAATGATAATAATAATAATGATAATAATAATAATAGCCAATGGTTAAGTACATTTATGCAAAAATTTCATTAGAGCAAAGCAAAAAGGAACGAAAAGCATCCGCGACCGTCATTTAGTGAAACTATTTTATACCAACCCAACTGAAACTTCCTAACTAAAAATCGTCCACAAGCATTGGCTAATTAATTTTGCTGTGTAAAATTTCTTCCACCAGTCACGTATGCTGCTCAATCCACGATTGCTTTTCTATTATTACAATGTATAGCACGTGTAATTTTTAAATTGCAATTCATTTGAATGACCACTGCGCAATTTATGGACCACTATCATAATTTTGCATTTATCCGATAATCAAACAATGAACACCAATGAAATGCATTACACACTTTACTCGTTTAGAAAAATACCTTAATAATGATCCTTAATATTTGATCAAATATAAATATTTATTTATGATAAGCATTGCAATTCAAATTATTAATTCTTTGTTTAAAATTATTCTACTTTTTCTTTTTGATTTTTAAAAACTATCATTTAATACTTCAATTGAAAAAATTAATTGCATACACTTCCATTCCATGTCAACTCATTCAATATGCAAATTGATTATTTTATCAAGTAATTTTGAGATAACTGTTATCACAAAGTTGAATGAAGAATAGATGAGGAAAAATAATGAATCAGTGTTTGTTTCTTCATTATGAGATTTTAAATTTTTTGTTTTCACAGTGCATTTGCATTTATATTAATTTTTTTGCTCAAAATCTACAAAAATTATTCAATATCATATTTCATAATCTAGTAAAACAAAAACCAAAGAATTATTCACTTATTGTATTTATTTTAAAAAAATGTCATTTTATCAAAAATGAAATAAATCATCCATTTTCAATTTAATCAGTTAATATAATCAATTGATGAAAAATATTATTAAATATTTATTTTATGGAAATGAATAATTTTAAAATTTCTATTTGTATTTGATATTTAAAAGTTTTTTGTTTAGAAAAAATTAAATACTTAGCATAATGATTTGAAAGTGTAAAATTGTTTAAAATTTAAAACATTTCATGCTTCTTCTTCGCCTACTGTTGTGTACTTTCATTATTCATGTGACATTCATAATTCTTTTATCCTTAAATTGTGCAACAGAAATTAAATTGATAATTTTCAATTTAGTTTCAATTGATAAAAATTTAATTGGAAATTCGTTTGTAAAAAATTTTTTCTTCAAATGAAAAAGATACATACTATTTAAATGTTAAATTTAACTATTTCAAGACAATAGACATACAGTTGAAGAATATAATTAATTAGCTGCTTATTGTTGTTCAATTTGATTAATTTCCATTGACAGTGTTGAATCTGTTTGAAAACGGCATGCTTAATAATAGCAACAATTGATGAGTCGATATAATTTAAAAGATTTGTATATATCGCGAATAAATAAATGAAGTGAAATAATTGTAAAATTACCAATTTTTCAAGCTGATGATAAAATGAATACAAGGTGAAGAAGAAGAAGAAGAAGAAGAAAGGAAGAATCACCACCGTAGCATTTGCATCAATTAATTTTTTGCAAGCTAATAGTAGAGGGGATTTGATGGAAGGGATGCAATGGAGAAAAAGGTAGGGGTAGAGGGGTTTTGTCAACGGGATGTGATCAACAGTTGTTGTGTTGTGAAAAGCAGAGACGAGACAGAAGTAGAGGCAGAGAGACAGAGGGAAGCAAGGAAAGAATAAAAGAATAGAAAGAGCAACAGAAAGAAAGCATCAGAGGGGCAGAGAGTGTCTTTATTGTTCCCTGACCCATGCAGAGAGGAAGGAAAACAACTGAAAGCGGCAATATCGACCCCGTCAAGCTGAAACCACTGCTAGCAGAGATCTGTGAAGAATAAATATTGTACGCAAGGTCGCAAACAGCTAGACAACTTCATGCAATAGCTGGTGAAAAATCTGGTCAACCAATTGCTCCAACTTGTCCAACGTCCAATGCGGTAAATTGGGGTGGGAGAACTTCACGGCCACCAGTGTGACAACAGTGAAAAATAATTCTATTCACTAGCCTCAGTCGACCGGTCTTTGGAACACAATTATGCTTTGCACAACAGCAACAGTATTTCAGTCGAAAACGCATTCTGATTTAGCCTATTTTATTCTTGCAACTGTTTCAAATGTTACTTTGATATTTTACTATTTTAATCAAATATATAAGTAAAAACAGAAAAAAACAATATCCAATTGTATTATCATTATTACCAACATCTTGTGTAAAGATCTCACACCATCACCATCAACATTATCACTTTACAAGCAAAAAGTTAAAGTTCAATTCAAGGTCAATTTTATCACATCTACAGTAATAGAAACTTCAATATTTAATGCATTTCTTTTATTATTATTTTTTTTTTCAAATCAATAATTTTCTGTTGTTTTTTTATTTAATTAAAAATATTGCAAGACTACAATACATACAACAAGCAAATATATACATACTGTGCATTCAGTTGTGGTTCACTTGGGATCATTCAGTACGTTGCGTAGCACTTTAACATTTATTCAACATAAAAGAAAAAGAAATTAAAATTAATATTCATTCAATATTAATAATAACACAAAAACGTTTTATTAACGAGTTTTTTTTTTAAAAAAAATAATAATATATTTCTTTGAGGTAAATAAAGCTCAGCTAAGGTTGATGTATTGTTTAGAAAGTGTTCACTTGTCTGTGTTGTAATACTTATTTACTTAATTGATCACGTTTCAGACATATCTAACATCAATAATGTACAAATGACTTGAATTTACAGCTTCAGCTTGATTCAAATCTATTCAAATTGTCTGCTGAATTTAAAGTAAAAAAATTAAAAAAAAAAAGATGATAAAAATCAGCAACATTGACATTCTATTCCTCCTCCGCTCCAGTTTCGCTTATTAAAACATTTTCATGCTAAATTATATTTCAATGCATAATATTATGCTTTTCAATGCTTTTTTCTTTTCTTTATACCCTCAAGCAAGCAAAAAATTAATCTCACAAAAAAAACATAATTCAACATTAAAGTAATGGAATACTTGTTAATTTTTGATGAAATTTGTTACAATATTAATTTATTCATTTTATTATTAATTCAACATTAAGTTTCAACTGGAAATTTCAACTCTATGCTTTTTTATGCATCGAAATTTTAAATATTTAAATCTTTTTCAATTATATCATTATTTATTTGTATATTGTAAAAAAAAAGTATATAATGATTTGCAATTTCTATTATATATTTATATAGAAATGAATTTCATATTTTCATATTGTTTTTGTTTGTGATGATGTACAATTTGTAGATTTTTTTTTTTTGATATAAAATTTTACTTACCGATAATGTATAATTAATTTTCTTAATGTTAAAGTTGCGACACAATTGTCCGAGTGAAACTTTGCTGAGATTAAATTTACAATTTAAATAGAGCCATTTATAATAAAATTATATATTGTTATTAATTGCATTATTAAAGATTCACGTCAACAGTTTTGTAAACAACTTGGTTAAATATTGTCAGCGTATATTGTTTATTTCCCTGTATTAAGAACAATAATTCCGCGCAACTACTGGCTAAGCTTATTATGTTCAAAGTAGCAGATGATCTAGTAAACTTTATTACTCTTTATCACAATTGAAAATTGCAAACTTATTTTTGTTGTTGTTTATTTTACAATAATTTGCTTGTACAAAAAAAAATTCATAGATCATTTTCATAAAAATTCCAATCTACCTATTAAATGTTTAACAAGGATGGAAAGAATATTTCTTTTTTTTTAAATTCTCTTCAATAGAACAGTTCTAAAAATTTGGCAAGCATAAAAAATAAGCATGAGCAGTGGTGTTTTATTTTTATAAATAAATCCTAGTCGATAAAGCATTGAGTAGAATTTTGCCAGTCAGCTACCAGCACCACCACAACCAATGTTGCTGTCATTTCAACTAGAATGTCTCTGCAACGTCATCGTCGTCGTCGTTCGGTTGAATCTAGCGAACATTATTTATATATTATTCTTCCAACAACACGCTTTAACAAAGCTTAATCGATCAATAATCCGTTTTGCGGTGGTTTTCTCAGTCAAAGTGGAAAGTCATTGAAAAGCGATGCTTTTGTAATTTTGAATACGAACAGAAAAAAAAACAATATTGTCGGTATGTATTTGGTTTACAATTATTAATATATGATATTCTTCTAATGATGAATGTTTATCAAAAAAATCATTTCTACTACATCGAGTGATGTGTCAATTTTTATTTTGCAATTATCGTAAATAATTGTGTACTGTAAACGCTACAAAAGAATGTTTGCTTTTTGTGAAATTCAAGTTTCACATTACGTCTTTTATTAAGAATGAAAGAAATTGTTCAATTTTTTTCTATTGGAATAAATTTTCAAATATAAAAGATTGAAATATCCATTTTCCAGTGTTTATTAGCATCATTCAGTTTAAATGTTGAAGGTCAACGAGGATTGAACTTAACTTAAGAGTGGATTTATCTCCGGAAAATGATAAAATTGATCGATCGACCTCATCAAAGTAAACCCATTTTGCAAGCGGATTTGTTGCTCAGTTGGAGAAAACAAACAAAATAATATTTCGCATTAAAATAAGCAAATTGTGAAGAATTTATCATAATTTTAATAGAAATTGAAAATAAAAACAACAACTGAACTGAACTAAATATAGCATTGGTAAGAGATGTTGATTTTGCTTTTGTTGATTTTAACGCTTACGCAACAAACTATGTCAACACGTCTAATTCTGTTCATTGCTAAGCTAGCTAGACAGCTAGTTGGTCAGCTTTGATGAGTTGAATACTACTGATGCAAATTGCAACACTGAACAATCATATCAGTGAATGGCAAAATTGTCCACATTTGCTCTTTTCTTTTCTTCCTCATCAATGAATTGTATCCTGTTGAAAATGCGAAGTTTTATTCATTTTCATTAGCTAATTTGTTCGATTGATTTGCTCATGACAATTAATCATTTTCAAATAATTCACATCAGGAAGAATATTTCATGATCATCATCTTTCTTATGGAAAAGAAAATTCATGCTTTTCTTTGTCTAAATTATAACATTCATAATTTCATTGTATTAATTTATTTCTTTTTTTTCCTTTTCTAACGTGCAATTATAATGAACATACAGTTGTTCTCTTTTTATGCTGTTTTTTTTTAAATTTATGCGATTCATTCAGAAACAACAACCATGAATAATAACGTCAATGAATCAACAGATTCATCGTCTTCATTATTGTCGACTTCACCGCATTGTTTGAAAACGAACACAAAGTTATCCATATGCAACATGTTTGCAAATTTATTGCGTGCTCATTTTTCTGAACCTTGCAATCAGTAAGCATGATTTTGTTCACTTGTATTTCTTATCAAATGAAATATTCTAATGAATAGCTAATGATAATGTCTCATTGCTCGATCAATTTTATATCTATTAAATCCAAATTCAAAAAACAAATTGTAATTAATCAATCAAAAAAAAAATACTTTAATTTTTAGTGAATTTTCTCAGGATACCTTCCAAAGTATACTTGCTCATATGGAATTGCCTGAAGAAATAAATGCCGAAATGAAAGCAGCAATGCAGGACAGGGCAGATTTGTTCAAAGCTGAACAATTTGCTTCAGCAATAAAAGAAGATCAATTTTGGTCCAACAATGATATTTCACTTGTTCTTTTTGATCTTTTAATTATTTTCATCCGCAACGGTAAAACTGTTTAATTCACTTGCAAAATTGATGAACAGCTTGTTTGATTGGACTTAAAATTTCAGGCAACTATGATTCACGCTTGCGGCATCTTTTGATTCTGGCAGCTGATATGCTTGGTATAAGAATGGAGATTTTCAATCAATGTGAAGATGCTTTAATTTGCACGTTGGAAATTAATTCTTCCAAAAAAACCGGCGACAACAATTCGTAAGCATAGAAGCATCTTAGTTGAAAGTGTTTTCACCAGGCAAATTGTTCATTCAGAACAACTTCAAACAAAACTGAATTCAGAGAGAAAAGCAAAAAATGGAAACGAGCCTTGATGATCGGCTTTGGAGGTGTTGTAGGTGGAACTCTAGTTGGTAAAGTATTGAAAATTGAATTGTACAACAATTTCACTATTTTCTTTGTTTGTTTCAGGATTAACCGGCGGTTTAGCTACTCCATTGTTAGCTATTGGCTTGGCTAGCCTTTCTGGCTCTGCGGCCGCTTTGGGTCTTGCCACCACAGCGGGTGCGGCCGTGGTTGGCAGTATTTTTGGAGTTGCCGGTGCCGGGTGGACGGGCTACAAGTTGAAAAGACGAGTTGGCGCGTTGGAGGAGTTCACCATTGAGATATTGCATTACCAACGTCGCAGTTTGCACATCGCGTTGGCCGTTTCTGGGTGGATTACTGAAGACCATTTGGACAGTTTCAAAACACCTTGGCGGTGTTTGAATGTCAGCAATGAGCAATATTGTTTGCGATATGAAAGCAAATATTTATTAGAATTTGGCAAAGCGATTGATTACATCTTTTCCGTGGCGTTGTCTTGCGCCATTCAGCACAGCTTGATGGAAACTGCACTCGCGGGTAAAGTGGCAAGCAACGTGATGTATATTTTCTTTTTTTTCAAATTTTAAATTAAATAATTTTGCTGTTTCAGGTGTCATGTCCGCGGTTGTTTGGCCTGTAAGTTTGTTGGGCGTTGCCAGTGTAATTGATAATCCGTGGAATGTTTGCATACGTCGTTCACAAGAAGCCGGGGAACAGCTCTCGCAAATATTATTATCCCGGCAACATGGTCACAGGCCTGTCACTTTGCTTGGATTTAGCCTCGGCGCCAGGGTAATCTATCATTGTCTTTTGTTCATGGAGAAGAGTGGCAATTTTGCCGGAATTGTACAAAATGCAATTTTACTCGGTACTCCTGTTGGATGTTCGCCTTGTGAATGGAAGAAAATTTCTCAAGTTGTCGGCGGTTGTATCATCAACGGCTATTGTCGGTAATTCAACTGAACACTGAAATATAAAAGACAAAATTTTGCATAATAAAACTTACTTTTCAGATCGGATTGGCTGTTGAAATTTTTATATCGAACAATGAATCTTCAGTATTCTGTTGCTGGTCTTGGACCAATCGAAAATGTCAGCCCTAGAATTCAGAACAAAGATTTATCACTGATTGTACACAATAGTTTGGTTTCTTTTGAAGCGTTATTTTAAATAAATATTTTTCTTATTCTAGGTGAAAAGTCATTCCGACTACAAGAACAAACTGCCGGAAATTTTGAACTTTGTTGGAATACCAGTGAATCAGTGAATAACATGCTCATTTTTTTTTAATTTTTAATTAAATTTTTTTTTTCATATTGAATCTTCAACAAAATACAATTTCAAAATGTCAATTGTGATTGATTAATATTTGAAATGGACAATAAAATGCGGCATTATTTGCATAATTTGCGACACAATCAGAAAATTTGAAAAAAATTGCAATTTGTTGAACTGAACTTTAAAATATTGAAATAAATTAATTGAATACAAATTGGTTGATTTATTTATCATAAAAACTGAACAACAAAACTGTACACCATTGTGGAACTGTGATTACACACAGTGTAATCAATCAGTTTTCACAATGAAATATAAAAAATAAATATTCAAATAACTTTTTTTTATAATGTTTGTTTTTTTAATTATAAAAGAATTCAATCATTTTTTACACAATAAAAAATAATACTTAATTGTTCTTTTGTAGCGTACTTTTGTACTGTAGAGGATAATTTTAAATTTTTATTGTTTCGTCATTTCAAAATAGAAAAAAAAAGATGCTTTCATTGAACCGATTTTATCATCATTTGTGCTTGAAACAATGTGTCAAAGCGAATTTTCGATATGCGAAATTTTGTATTCCCAATATGTACAATGTTGCACAACATTGCGGGCACGGTTCGCTTGCGGATGACGGATTGAATGACGATTGCAGAAAAATCCCATACATAGAAAATGATGATGCATTTTCAGGAAAAGGAAAGAAAGGTATTTGATTATTGTTTTGTTGTTTGATCGAATTGTTGATTTGGATTTTGATGAAATTGATATTGTGAATTGTTTCAATTGACAAATTTGGTTTTAGTCTATTTCGAAACTTATGGATGTCAGATGAATTTTAATGATGTTGAAATTGTTCGTGCTATTCTGACCAAGGCATCTTTTCAAGAAACCAATATTGCAAAAGAGGTAGGTTTGTTTCGGATTGGTTAATTTTGTTCATTGAACTTTGTTTTTTATATTTTATTTTGCGAGTTATGCTTGCTTTTTTTTCTTTTATCTCAGGCTGATGTTGTTCTATTGATGACGTGCGCCATTCGTCAAAGTGCGGAGGAAAAAATTTGGAAGCGTGTAAAACAGCTCAGGAAAGAACTGCAATCCGTGAAAGGAGTGAAATATTGCAGTCCGTTTATTGGAATATTGGGTAAATTGATGCGAATGCTTTGCAAAAGCACGTTCATTTTTACAGTGCAATTATGCACAAAGGATGTATGGCAAAACGAAGTGCACGCCCATCTGGAAGTGAAATTGGTTTGGTCGATTTGATTGCCGGTCCTGATGCATATCGTGATCTTCCACGACTTATAGCGTCCTGTGAAACTGGCCAACAAGCGGGTAATTGGATTATTTTGAATAGAAAAATTTACACCGATTGATGATGTCAATTTAGTGAACACGATCTTCTCTTACGATGAAACTTATGCCGACATTCATCCTGTTCGTCGAGATTCAAGTTCACAGTTTGCTTATTTGTAAATTTGTGCATCACATACTGGTGTCTTCTCATGCTTTGTTTATTTGTTTGTTTTTGCTTGAATTACAGGACAATCATGCGAGGTTGCAGCAACATGTGCAGCTATTGTATTGTTCCATTTACACGAGGCTTTGAAAAAAGCCGACCAGTGAAATCGATTGAAAATGAATTTCGACAATTGTGCGAAGAATTAAGTGATCAAAATGATCGACCAATTGGATTAATAATAATAATTACGATTATTATTTTTCGATTTCTTTTAGGGAGTGAAAGAAGTCACTTTGCTCGGACAAAATGTGAACAGCTATTGTGACGCTGATGCAAGTTCAACAATTGTTGATGGACAGCAGTATTTGGCGAGCGGATTTGTCAATGTGGTGAAGCGGAAAAATAGTGGAATTCGTTTCGCTGAACTTCTCCAACGACTCTCCAGCATCAATAGCAACGTTCGAATACGTTTCACATCTCCGCATCCGAAAGATTTTCCAGATGAAGTATTGTTTCGGATGAATTATTATTATTTTTTTTTCTTCTTTTTTTTTGAATTTTATAATCAAGGTATTGGATGTGATTCGAAATCATCCGAACATTTGCAACAGTGTGCATCTTCCAGCCCAAAGCGGAAGCAATAATGTCTTGCAAAGAATGCACCGTGGGTATACTGTAGAAGCGTACATGAATTTGGTGGAGAAAATAAAGGACAAAATTCCAGGTAGAAATTCAGAGTTTTTTTTCTATTTCAACGTTCAACTTGTTTCAATGTCAGGTGTGACATTGACCAGCGATTTCATATCCGGATTTTGTGGTGAAACTGACGAAGATCACGAACAAACTGTACAACTTATTAAAAATGTCCAATATTCGTATTGTTATACATTTGTGTACAGTATGCGTGAGGTGTGATTGTTTGTTTGTTTGTTTTGAATACAAAAAAAAACAATTCAACGGACTAGAGTTGCAGAGAACCAAAGCTCACCGTCGCTATTGTGACGACGTGCCGATTGATGTGAAAAAAGCTCGTTCGCAACAGTTGCAGAGTGAATTTCGAAAAGGGGCGTTGGCTTTGAACAAAACTTTCATCGGCAAAACGTTGACAGTACTTGTTGAAAAAGTTTGTTTTGTTTTTTCTTTGAAATTGATGTTGAAATTATGAACAATTTTGAAATTTTATTCAAGGAAAGCAAACGTTCGAGTGAATTTTGGATGGGACGATCGGATGGAAATTTGAAAATCATTTTTCCCAAAGGTTCGGTGAATTGTTTCGACTCGTCGTCGTCATCATCATCTTCTTCTTCTGTTCACCAGCGAAACAGCAAAATTGGTGATTTCGTTGCTGTTGATGTACTTTTGTCAAATTTGTATTGTTTCGATATTTCAAATGTTAATAATTAATTGTTTTCAGATTACCGACGCTTCGTCAGAGGTGTTGAAAGGATTTGCGACGCGAATTGTACCTTTGTCACATGAAAGTTGAACAAAAATCAAATTGGTATAAAAAAAAATATTCAAAATTGGTTCATTTTTTATAAATAAAATTTCCATCACGTTGAATTGTTGCAACTTTTCACATCAACAAATCTGTCAATTATTATAATATATTTTACGGTGTGAGTAGTTGCATCAATTTTACGGATTGTACAAGAAAACAAGTTTCATCATGACCTGAAGCACCGTACCTGACTTGGCATTTTTGAAGGCCAACAGCCAGCCAGCCTGCCCGTGTGCATCGTCCAAGTGTGCAGTTGTTGGTCATGGATTATTATTGTGGACGATTGCATGTGCCGTTGAAAATATTCAGTTTGGCAATTTTGCTGCTCATGACGGTGATCTTTGTCATCATCCGAGGTACAGTACTCTGCATGGAGATGGGAGAAGTTGAATTTGTTGTTGTTTTTGCAAAGTCAACTTTTTTCAGACGGAAGAGAACTTTTCTTTGCTGAACCAAAGTTGGCGTTTGTCGAAAACAGTGATGAACAACGACAATTGGAAAAGCTAATTTTGTTGTTCATCTCCGTTGGTCAGCCGGAATTGCGGTTCACCACTGGCCGGCAAAATTGTGGCCTCGACTACGATTGCATCGCTTCCAACGACAAGCGTCTGTTTCCGCTGAGCTCGGCGGTGATTTTCGAACTGCGCGACGTGCAATTGAGCAGCATTTTTTTGCCCAAACGAGACGATCAAGTGTTCATATTTTACAGTCGTGAAGCGCCGCCGCAGTTGTTTGCACCCACTTTGGGCGTTGGCAATTTTTTCGACCATTCCGTCACTTATTTGCCAATATCTTGGTTGCACTGTCCGTATGGCATGGTGGTGAAGAAGAAGAAGAAGAAGGGCAATAGTGGAGAAGAGTCAATTGGAACTTCACCTTTTCAACCCAATCGTACCAGACTCGCCTTTTGGATCGCATCCAAGTGTTCCAGTCACTCGGGTAGGGAGTGGCTGGTGCAACGGTTGGCCCAGTACGTGCCCATCGACACTTACGGCGCTTGTGGAACACTGCCCTTGGCTCGAGCAGCGTTCGACCACGACCGGCAACGCTCGTTGGCCAAATTGTACAAATTTCGAATCGTGTTCGAAAATACCGTATGCCGGGACTACATGACCGAACGATTTTTCGAAGCGTTGATCGACGGCTCAGTGCCGGTAGTGTTGCGTCGAGCCGACTACGAGTCGATCGCTCCTGAGCACAGTTTCATCGCCGCCGACGACTTCAGCTCGGCCAAACAACTGGCCGACTATTTGAATTATTTGGACAAGAATACAGAACAATATGCAAAATATTTCCACTGGACTCAGTTGTACAGTGTTGAATTGGTACGTTCGTGCGTGTGCGAGTTGTGCTTGGCGATCAAAGAGAAGAGCAGAAGAAGAACACGAGATTTCAACAACACCAACAACAACTTTTACCAATGGTGGAATGAGGAAAACGATTGTCAATATGATTTCGCATCACATTTTCTTTGAAATATTGTTTCGACAAAATTAACAGTAATACACATGACGAGCACTTTTATTATTTGTACCTGATTATCAAAAAGTATGACAGTATGATTTTTTTCAATTTGTGATTTTGTGCAAATTTTGTAGTTGTGGAAGAAGAAGAAGAAGTTGTAATCACTTCTTTTTTCTGTTCAACTAATAAGAATCAGATGAGAAATCGCTCGTCCACTAAACTCGTCCGAGCGATGTTCTTTCGGCCACCACTTTTTCGAACAATTTTCAAACTTTTCACTACAATGTACGCGACAAAGGCGGCAATTGTGTAATTTTTCGCAATCATATCGACAAAAGTGAAAAGCATCACGTCGAAAATCATCAATTTTGTTTCATTGCCGTAAAAAAATAAGTTTGAAAATGCAGTTTCAGATGGATCTGTAAAAAATCAATTCATTTAAGCTGAATTTATTCTTTTTGAGAAACTTCACTTTTACCTCTGTAAAATATGCTGCAATTGGACGTGTCTTGAAATTCGCAGTTCAACATCGCTTCGGTAAATAGTCTGTCTTTTATCAAATACGGCAAGTCAGTGATGCACTGCAATCAATTAGTGAATAAAAAAAAATTAATTAATTAATTACCAGATTAATGAACAACTCACGTGATCGATAAAGTTGATCAAAAATTTATTCATCGTGTAAAACGCTTTGACATGTTGTTCATCTTCAATTGTTGACAATGATTTTCCATTGTGCATACGTTTGCTTTTGACCGTTGTCTGAAGATTGTGAATCAGATGAAAAAAAGTGGCAAAATATTCAAACTGTCAATTATTTTACCACCAATACGTCAAATATGTCGTCGTATTGTTTACGAAATTGAGGCTGCAAACAAATGGTAAATATTTGATTTTTGCTGTTCGGTTCTAGACCACGTTGTTCGCATAGATTTTCCTGAATTTCACATTCAATAATCAATTCCAATTGGCGCCATCATTGATCAATTTCAATTGTTCTTACCTTCTCACGCCTGAGCATTTCGTGAATTTCATCCATATCTGCTTCGGCAAATCCATGAACTGATCTGCCGTGCAGATAATATCCATAAAGACGATAGCGCAGTGCCAAAACGCTTATCTTAACATTTAGAAAAGATTACTCAAGTATTTGTTGATTTCTTTTTTTTTTTATACAATAAATTACATTGCAAACGGAGCATAAATCGATAAAATAACGAAATTGATTCCAAAAACATTGTTCAGTGATCAATACGTGGAAAATACACTGAAAACACAAGTCACAACAATAAAATTCAAATTGTACATTTAAATTTAAAATCTTACTTGAACTGACCATACAATAAAGTACAACGAAGCAACAATCGCAAGACGAGAAAGGCTAGTGTCGCAGGATTCTTGGCTAATTTGTTGAAGTTGAAATCCAGGCTCCACCGATGCTAACGATTCAAAATGTAAAACCTAATCAATTAATAATTAATTAATAATAATGTTGAAAAAAAACAAAACATGAGTTACTTTCAGAAAAAATAATACAACAATCAATTGCAAACTGTGAGAACTTTTGCGATAAGTTTGAATTTCATTCCATTCGTTTGCAATGATAACTAGCCGCCAAATGGACACTGTCGAAGTACTGGAACTGATCACACTGGCCGCCGCTGAAGATTCCTTTTTACGAGAACCAGTTGGTCGAGGCTTTTCCCAGTCGATGAAAAAAACTTCAGATGTAATTTGCTCAATGTAAAACAGAACCATATCCACTACCTGGACGAAATTGGCAAATAATATTCAAAGCAAAGATGTGTGTACAAAATTTGAAAATACTTTAAAAATGAATGCAACGACAAGAATCAAGAACCACAAATTTTCTCCTTCAAACGAAGGCATCAGAACGTGAGGATGTCGCTTGCTCTGAAATCAACGTCCACTGAAAATGAAACAACAATACAAATTGTTTTTTTACTTTGTGAATCATCAAAGCGTAAAATGAAGCAACCACAATTATGCAGTACACAATTGTCGACGCAAACGAGCAAAAAGCAACAACAAATTTTATCAATGCCTAGAACACGTGAATAATAATAATAATTAATAATTTTGAAAAAAAATATTGACTGTCCAATATTTGAATTACCGCGAAATCTAAAACTCTTTTGCCCGTCTGCCTTGCCCATGTCCAGGAGCGAAAAATTGCCAACACAACGCACAGTACCACTGACACGGTTAGTGCAATTTTCAAAAAAAATGACAAATTGTCCTCGCAGTCGATGTACACCACTTCGAAAGTGATCTGAAAATATGCGCAAATATAAATTTTTTTACACAATATTTTCTTTTGTGTTTTGTTTTTTGATTGTTGATAAATAAAAGAATAATTAAAAAAGTAATTTTATTATTAAAAAGCAAATTTTACGAAAATTTCGGTTTTATTTATGCAACAAAAATAACTGTTTTTGTTTAATTAAATTTGTCATGTCATGCACTGTTACGGCCATTTATAACGGAGTACTGTAAATTAAAAAAATTCACGTAATAAAAGACAACAATTTTGATATTGCAACAAACAATATTTTAACTTACTTGCATTGTTTTTCCACTTCTTAAGCTTTCCAAAGAAATTGATGAATATTCGACTGTGATTAGGGGAGGAGCAATTTTTCCATCATTGTAAAGCTGTACCGTTGTTCTGCAAACAAGATCAGTCAGTCAAACAAGATGTGTGGATTAAAACGAACATCAATTTTGATTTACTGAATTGAAATTCTTTTCGCATATCGAACTATTCTATTTTCTACATCTGATGATTCTTTCGTGCTGCTCATGTCAATAAGCCATATTCGCCGATTCAAATGCCAAAGCCACGGAGCGTTAGCTGTATTAAAAGCAACAATTAATCTTTATTTTTGAGAAGTTTAAACTCAATTTTTGCGTACAAATTTTGTTCGGATAGCCCGATTCTTCTTCATAATTCAAATTCAAAACAGGTACAGGATACAATTCGGTCACGGATTCGTTTTCAAAATTGTCGTATTTTAAGTCTAAATTGCAAAAATAGTTTGCAAAAAATAGTTAAAACTTAGCCAAAACATAGCCGCACTTACACACATCAAAAAATATTGCATCTGGCAATTCTTTCAACAATTCTATTCCAATATTGCACTGAAGAAGAAGACAATTATTTCACATTGTTTTCTTATTTATATATCATGAAAATTAAATAAATGAAAAAAATCAACTAAAAGTGAATATACAATCAACAGATTATCTAAGGATCAATGCAAATTTCAAATGATTTGAAATTAGACCCTGAAAACTCTTTTTTCTTACAAAACTACTATACACACCTGTTGGATGTAGTATTTTCCAACTTGGAAAGTAAACGCGCGACTTGATCTCGTCAGCATGCAGAGTTGTAATGTTCCGTCAGTAGCGGGCGACATTCCCAAATATTCTCCAGTCAAAGAATACGCAGCTAGCATAAAGTTTAGAAAACTGGAATTTCGATTTTCACTTTCAAAGCTATATTGAACAGGTATGTCCGATTTGCTGAGAATATGTTCCGCTGAATCCTGCAAGTAATACAACCAAGGCATTCCTTCAGACCTGAAAATTAAAGACGGTAAGTTTTCCATATTTTCATATTGGATAAACGGTATTTCACTTTTTATGAAATTATGATTGATTACAAAATTTCAACTCATTATATAAAATTAACATAAACAAGGTACCTATTGAAAAGATAAATTACCAAATTCAATCCCATAAATTCATCAATTAAATCAATAATATTGTATTTTTGAATTAATACAAGAAAATTTATTCAATTTAATATTATTTGGTATTGGTTAAACGCGTAAACAATGAAATCACCATTCTACAAAAATTTCATTGTCATCTCTTGTTATTCTCAAAAACAGATCGCAAGCATTTCTTCCATAGCCTCGATTTTTTTCTCCACGTTTATAATGCAAAAGCACACAAAGATTTCCAAGAAGTTGGCATGCAGTTTGATTTTGAAATTTCTAAAACAGAATAAAATAATTCCATATAATAATATATGATATATAACAATTTTGAAATGAATTCATTTTCAATTTAGCAGAAAATTTCAATAAAACAATTCCTCTTTTCAAACCATACGATAAGCAAGCGTCATAACATATTGATTGTTTAATGTCCATAATATTTGTCATAATTTAATATAACAAATATTTTATTATGAATATCATCATTATTTCAAAATTATCAAATAAATTTACCCGACACATGTATTCTGCTATGCGAAGATGGTTTCTGAAAAATGTAGTTTCGATTTTTAATCCATTCTAAAATAAATTTACATGAATATCCACATAAATAATTCTTTAGTATAGTAACGCACTTCGTGTATGATGTATAGATTAGGTGAATCAGCAACTAAGTCATTTGGATTTACGCATATACCATCAATCTTCAAAAAAGCAAACAATAAACGATGATGTTATGTTTGAAATGAGAAAAATACTTTTTACTTTTACGTTTGGAGGTTTACACTGACACTGTGAACCATGAATTATCTGATCGCAAGGAATGCATACGGTTGAATCTGGCGAAGGATGTGTGCCTGATACACATGGCGTACATGTTACTTTAGGCAAAAGCAACCCATTTGTTTGACGAAAACCTTTGAAAAAGTTATAAATATTTCACATGTATACAATGTATTTAATTTTTAAATTCATACTTCTTGCTTCGTTGAATTTGCACATGTTTGTATCTGAAATTTGCTCAATGCATCCCCAGCCATCAACACTAGCAATCTGTCCTTCTGAACATGGTGTACATACAATTTTCGATTGATTGTCAGCCTGCATCTTTTTATGCTTCTCATCACAACTGCACGATTGATCTGGTAAATGTCAGTTATTATTATTCTTTTTGAACAATCAAACTTTCATATCGATAATAATTTCAAGCTGCAAATCTTACGATCAGCCGTCGCTTGACTACCAGGTGGACATTGTTTGCAGATTAGTTGTGACGAATCAAAATACTGATCCAAGGCACAACTTTCGGGATTAACAAATGTTAAACTGACGCTTTTAGAAATGAATATTGTTAGTAATGAGAAAATGAAATACATTACGGCTTTTTAAATTGGGCAAAAATTTTCAAATCTAACATTTGTGTATAGTAACTGACTGAACCAACAAATACGCGTTTCCATGACAACCTGTTCACAACGGTTACTTGAATTCATTATACTGTATTTGTCCAAGGATGCTTTTTATATCGTTAAGCATCATTTTTGAAATATTTTAATTTACACTATTGATTTACAAGCCGTCAGTCATTTAAAAGAAAATCAACGCAAAACCTATTTTATTGTGCAAATTTAAATTAGATAAAAATTTCACGTTATTATCATCTTGCATATTTGCTTTGATTTTACTGATGTTTTCTGTCGCGATGTTACTGCAAAAGCGACTTCACTTCGACCACAAAATTACTTTCACACGAATAAGATTTTTATTGCACATCATAAATACGGTCAAAATCACATTTTCGGCTAATCTATGCAATCATCAGCTACATGATAAATGAATAAAAATATGCATAAATGGAACAGCCATGTATAAAAAAAAAGCTAATCCCAGAATTTAATAGTACCATCCCATCCGCAGGACGCAACTTTGCTAGATTCATGAGGATGCCACAACACGCTCATACAAACACCATCGTGAGCTTTCCAACGTGCAACAATACGCCTAGTTTTCCAATCCCATAGGAAAATTTTGCCATCCGAATCGCCAGTCATAAGATACCTATAATTTTTAATTCAACATTTAACAACATTATTGTAATGATCGAACTGTAAAATCAATCATTTACGAAATATCCGATGAAAAGTCAACACTGCATGCATAGCCAGCGACGATGTGGCCACGGAAACATTTCTTTCGACAAAAACGAATTTTATCATCCACAACTTGAAAAATCACCACTCGATTATCCATAGCTTGACAGGCTAGCCACTTTTCTAAATTGATAAATCATTGCAACATAATTTTCTTCAAAAATAAATGGCAGTTTACCATTTGGTGACATCGTCACTGCTGGCATGGAATACATTCCTGGATCTTGTATCAACTTTGTATCAACAGGAATACCCCTAAAAATATTCACCGCTACAAACAGAAGTATTATATTCATAAATTCAAAAATACCATTCCCAAATTCGCATTGATTTATCATCAGAAGTGGTACAAAATCTGCGATTTTTGTCAAAAAATGTTACAGTATTCACGGCACCCAAGTGTCGGTCATATTCTTGAACAATTTCACCACTTCTCAAATCATACTATAAATAGATGTTATAAATACTGAAAACAAGAACTAAAGGGAAAAAATTCTTCCAACCTGAATGGCTTTTTTGTCCTGCATGCCGCAAATGAACAAATCCTGCTTGTCATCGTCTGGATTGAACTTCACACAATATGCAACCTTCCCTGGAGTAAAACGCTCCTTGCATTGTCCTTAAAAGATATTTCTCCTAAATAACTAACCAAACTACCTAACAGACATCTTTACCAGTTTCAGTATCCCAAAGTTTGATTGTACGGTCGTAAGATGTAGACAGAAATTGCGTTCCTGAATTATTAAACGATAAATCGCGAACTGCCATTCTGTGTCCCATGTATGTTCGAATGCATCTTCGTCCACGATAAACTTCCCACAACTAAAAATTCAAATCAACTTTGTCAACTATTTTAATGTAAAAATAAAAACTGCGACATCAAGAAATATATGATGTTCTTCTCTATTTATATTCTATTTTATGCTTTTAAGAGTAATCTCAACTTAATAGTTAGAATATTGGTTTAAAGTTTCTTCAAGTGACAAAAAAATACTGATACTAAAAAGAAAAAAATGCAGAACATAAACAAGACAGTTAGTCCAATTCACCGGTATTATCATTGATTCACTATTTGCTTTTAATCAGATTAAACATTTTAAAATAAGCATACTTTAACTGCTTTAAAATGAATTCAAAACCCAACTGACAGGAAAATGTCAACATTATTTTTAGGTAAACTTATGTAAATAAACGGGTAAGATGAAGAAAACTGTCAAAGAAATGTTTAACTTGTTATATGATAACAGATGATGTTAAAATTATACTGATGAAAATAACTTTAAATTGTACAGTACAGTGGTGAAATTTATCCTCACTTTGATACGACAGTCTAAACTGCCAGATAAAAGCATGTGAGCCGAGCTTGGGAACCAGCGAATAACTTGAACACCTTTCTTGTGACCTGTCCACGTATGGATTAGCTTCTTTGGTATATAACACCGTTCCGGAACAGCATCAGCTCTCAAGTTAACTCCTTCATCATGCGGGGCACACATAAACGTTCTGCCTTGATAATCGACAGTATCCGAAACTAAAAATGTATAATGTTACAAACAAACAAACAAACTGACAAATTTGAGACACGCACTGTGCAATATCGAACGCTCCGGTTCATGCATTTCAGACTTCTGCATTTTAATTATTTTCTTGCGCTTTCTGTTCATTTCCTCAATTTCTAGCATTGTATCCGCATCTGGTGCAGAAACGCGTTTTTCTCCAACATATGGCGCCCACGGTCCAGTAAAATTCTGAACATCGCTGGAATCATAATTTTTAAGCTTTTCCCTTTTTTCTTCAGTTTGTAAACGTTTTCCGGATTCAAAAGCAGTCAAACCATTATATTTAGCAGCACTTTCTACATCACCTATAATACGGTCAGACGGCACATCCGCAGTCGGATCTTTCGCATAACCTACAACAGTAATTAATCTTAAACAAGTTTTAATGCGTTACATCAACTTACCGTAACTTTCGAATGTGCGTCGTTCATTTTCAAAATTAAAATCATTGATGTGAGCTGGTTCAACAAAACCTGTTAAAGTATTGCGAAGCATCTGCTGCTTCGCACTTTTGAACGGGTTTGACGGACCTTGCTAAAAAGTAAAATTTCACAACATCTATTCAACGTAAAACGCAATTATAATCATTTCAACAAATGTTAAAAAAGAACCCCACATGTGATAGTGCTCAATAACAAAACGAAAAATAACGAATAAACTCACAAGAGGAAGAAATATTTCATCATAAGGAGCGTTGTGCTGCAGCTCTTTTTTCAAATCCACAACCTGAACCACCTTGGAATTGTTCTGAAAAATTTCAAAATGAAATCATTGTCGAAAAACAAAATAAACAAACCTCATAAGGAAGTTCTGGTGCTAAATTTCGTTTTACAAGTGCTCCTTTCGATTTCGAAAAATGCAAAGAAACGTTTTGCAAACTGCCTTTTTCTACTTGTTGCTGTTCAATTCCATCATCCGATTGCTCATCAGAGCTGCTGTTGTACGCATTTTGAAGGCATTCAAGTGCATTTAAAGATTTGTATACTGAATCTTTGCATTCCATGTTGACAAAATAATAACTAAAACCAAAGCAATAATATAACATTTATTGTAAAAACAGCAGCAACTTGACCTCAACAATCACTTTAAATCATGAAACAACTCGATGCTTCTAATAAGAAAACCAAATAATATCATAGCAATGAAAAGAATAATAAGTAAATAAAGCTGTGTGTTACCTTAAATAAAACAATACAAATAAAATTTGTACATAACCTTCTATCCGCTCATAATATCAACGCAATGCACTTTTTAAGATGACCTAAAAGTACAGTAAGCTCAAGCAAAAAATACATTCAGGTATAAATGCAGCGGAGTTCAACATGGATGCCATTTTAATGTGTTAGATATAACTTGAAAAAATTTATAGGTAAATTAATGGCCTACTGAAACTTGCATTTAATGAATATTATGCAAAATAGTATATTTTAAAGTAGCATATTGCTTTTTTGTGATGCTGTTTACTGTTGCAATGCATATATAAAATTATTTCTGTTGCAGATGAGCGCATTAAAGTTTGCTAATTAATTCGGTTCATTTTTTTCTAGTTTTCCACAGTCAACTGATCAATTTGAAAGGCGTCACTGATAAATGCTGTTGCCTTATTTTTTTTGCACTGCAATTTGTAGCATTGCTTTTATCAATTTACTGTTTTTAAACAGTGTTCAGTGTAAAAGACGCAACAATATAATATAACAATACAATTGATCAGGTATTGTACAATGTAATAATATAAAAATGATGTAAACATTCAAAATAACAGCATATATTTATTAATATGAGTGATCGTGTATTATAATAAAATACAACATAATAATAATAAGCTATAATAACTAATATGTTGTGCAACAAATATATGTTTTTCAACCAGTGTAAATAATTTGTGAGAGTAGTAGCTATAGTCACATTAGAGAAATATTTGCATAAGTGAAAAAACAATATCAATTTTTGCTCATAGAATCATGAGGTCTTATTTGAGGTCACAGTTCGAAGTAATTGCAGAAATCGATCTGCTTTCACCTCAAATTCCCCAATTGTTAGATTACTTCGGCTATATATACCAGTATGTGGCTCAGGTGAGGATAATGGTAGTTTTCTGATATATTCACAAAATAACCTTTCTGCTTCACACATTTCTTCTTTTCCTTCTACTTCTTGACTTTCATCTGGAGTACTTTCTTGCTTGTCATTATCGGACGGTTCTTTTCTCTTTTTTATATTGCAACTTTTATATTTTTGTCGTAACTTCGCCACAGCATTTTTTGCTGATGACGCATCCTGTCTTTGTAGTAACTTCTTGGTACTTTTCTTTTCAGTTTTGCTAAATTTTTTTCCCTTATGTTTATTATATTCGTGCGCATTTTTAAAACCATTTTCCTTCGCCTTTTTAAATTCTGCAAATAATTCTTTTCCTAATATATGCTCTGCCGGTTCCCAGCTGTCATGCCTTAAATTCAATTTCAACTGTAAAGCTAATAATTTTGAAAATGAACTCACTTTTCAGAATAACCTTCCCAACGCACCAAATACTCCTTTTTTCCCTAAAAATTAAACTACTTTTATTACATAAACAGAATGATTAATAATCCAAATTGCTAAAATGGCAGTTACCAAGATCATAACTAACCTAAGCTTTAAATAAAAACATTAATTTAAAATTGGCGTAGAAAACGAGAGTAAAAACATCAACAACTTCAAAAAAGGTCATCATTCACATAATTTCAACTTCCAATTAATAGCTAATAATAGCCATAAATTACGTTTATTATACATTAAAATGACTGAATAATGTAGCTTTATGACTGAAAATGATGTACGTACGTTTCGGACACGTTCATTCATAATGCATTCAGCCATAAATACATCACCACTTTCTTCAACCATTCTGCAAGTGGAATCTTTCTGGCAGAACAAGGTAATCTAAAATATTTCCATAAAAATATCAATGAAATAAAAAAATATGTCGATCACTTTATTAATGCAAAGAACAATTCAAAACAGATTGCAAAAACATAGTGTGCACTGTAACAAAATCCTACTTATCCAATCGTTTAAAACAGTTTCAAATTGAAACATGCATAAAGCTCATATACAAAACATTATCAATTTATTTTATCGTGAAATATCATTTATTTGTAAAATTAATTAAAAAATAATATATTTAGCTGAAACACATCTTTCCTTAAAATATGTGACATGCAACGAACAAGAATAAAGCAATTGCATAAAAATAGCTATAGCAAATACCGTAGATATGATTTTTAAGTACCGTTCAGCAATCAACTCAATGTTTGAGTGCACGGGTGCATGTATTTATTATTTTATTAAAAACAACAAGTAACATTTTTGATATTTCAGAATTTGAATTATATCAATATTTTCCTCTATTAGAGTAAAAAGAAAGCTGTGATGTGATGTTAGTATGGTGAGATTGTTCTGATGTATTGTTATTGCTGCCACACAGATACCATCTGACTGATCAATGAACTTATCTTTCCTTTAATCTTACTGTATTATTGCACTGAATAACAACTTTTGACTATTGGCCAGCATTTGAAAATATTCAACATTTAGATTTCTTTGCTTCATTTGCTTTTATATTTTCCACGGCAGTGGTCTATTCGACTTGAAAAGTAAGTTTAGTGTGCATTGTTTACACTGATGACTGTCATTTGATGTATCTGGGTCAATTTTGAATTTTGATTATCACTTGGCGGCGTTGGTTGTTATTTTCCAATCACTCACTTTGTCAAATTATCACTGTTTGATTGGTTCGTGGAAAAATGTTGGACCAGATGAATTTTTCATTTTATGTAAATGTTCATTTTTCAATATTTTCAACATGATTGATAAACAGCAATATAAAGCGGTGTTATAATAATGGAACGTCATTTGCATGTTGAGTGTAGAAAATTTCTTTTCACTCAGCTTTGCATGAAACAAGTATTTTCGTCGTGTCTTGAATAATTGAATTAGTGGAAATTCAAGACATGAAAATTTGCATACAATCGTGTGCGTGCATCGTGCGTTTGCGTTGCTCTGTGACGTTCATTTGCAGTGATCATCGACTGACGGTGTATGACGACTGCAGCAGATTGGCGCTTTCATTGGAAAATTCAACGAGTTCTCTTTATCTACTTTATTTTAAAATTCAAAATTAATCAGCATTGGTCATTATTAATCAGGCATTTTGAATTTTCTTTTTTCATATCAAGACTGTCAGATTGTCAGCATTGTGTATATTTATATATGTATGTAGCGATTGAAATAAAAATTAAAAATAGCTGTTAAATGATTAATAATAAATAGAAGAGAGCACAATATTAATTGATATGTCAGTGTTAGGTGTTTGCATTTGAGCTTTAGTTCACAAAATTGTAGGCTAACGGGTTTGGCGACTGAACAGTGTCGTATTCCCATTGAAAATCTCAATGACCATGATTATGTCCACTAAACGGAATGAGAAGTAACCGCAGTAATTGTTGACGAAGAATTTTATGCAAATTTTTCTACCAGTACTATGCGTTCACTTTTGCGGCTTCATTTGCAATGACTGTTATTGACTAATGGTGTTGTTCAGCTATTGAACAATATAGCGTTTCGAATGGAACGACAGTCGAGCACCCATAAAGCGGCTTCGAGTTTTTGTTTCCTTTATTTTCATATCTGGAAAATGATTCATCATAATTTAGAACACTACAAAACGGAAGATAGATCTCAACGAGTAGAAGGCACCAATTTAGGTAAGTTGCACGGATTTTTTGTTAATATTATAATTTGTAAAAAATATAATTGAAAACAGATATTGAATCTTTAAATTTTATTAACATAAATACAATAATGTTATGTTTGGAAGATTTGAAATTTTGCCTCTAAGTTAGCGGACTATTTTTTGCAAATCTTATGGATGTTCAATAAATATTGAAGTTCATTAGAAATGAGATGTATGTATGATATTTTAAAATCTGACATTGATGGCCATTCTACTTTGAATTTCTTGTTTCACATTTTCGATATATAGAATTGAAAGTAATTTTCATAAAAAAATAGTTGAATTCAGCCACGTGTTTCTGTGCTGTTAGGCTACATTGAATAACAACACTACGTAAGAGTTGTTTACCGAATATGCAAATCAATCATTCCTGTAAATCGTCTTATCAGTAACACAGCATTTGTTTACTAGACTAGCCTTTGCAGCAATATCTGCAGATAACGTTTATTCAGTGAGCTTCAATTGTAATATCTGTAGACTAATTAATAGTGCGCTGTGATTGAAGAAATCGCTATTTTCATAGGAGAGGTGGACGTTCATAATCAAAACAGATTGTTTGAAAGTGATTCATCATAATTTCGAATTGCACAAAACGAATTTGCATCTCAACGAACAGAAAATAATTATTTTTATAATTTGCTTTTTTAATTTATTTTCTATCTGTTTAAAAATATAGTGGAAAATGGATAATGGAATTGGCTTGTAACATATACATATACATTATACCATTCTTTATGGAAGGAACGCTGTTTTATAATATTCAGATTCTTTTTTTCCGTTAATCTATGTTTTGTAAAATTGTGGCAAGTTGAGTAATACTTTTACTTTATTAATTATAGATTATTTAATGGAAAATTTTGAAACACAGTTAGATAAACGAAACAGTAAGATAAAGTATAAAATAATACGTGCAAATGCACCTCAAAATAGAAAACATTAAATATATTAGCGAATATTTTTCAATTTTTGAAATTTCAATATTTTGTTAGTTTGTTAGTAGTGGATTTCAATATTTCAATGTTGATAATAAAAGTAAATAAGAAATCATTGGATAATGAATAATGATGAATGATAGACGATGAGTAGATAATAAGGGCGAAACCACTGCGTTATTGCAACGGCAGCTTTCCGCTCGGTTTGATCATGGATTTTCGTATGGGGTGAGCATAGTTAATTCTTCTACTATAGTTTTCCCGTTTAGGGAAGCGACGATTTATGTTCTTCAACGTTTTAACCTAAAAGTTTATATTATTGTACTTGTTCTTTATTTAAATTTGTATTCTTACATATTTTATATGCTTCTTCAGGGAAAAAATAATAATTATGCAGCATAAAGCGCACACCAACATAATCATAGTAAGTATTATCTTTACTAAAATATTAATAAAACGTTAATTATTGTACACGAGTGATGATAATTTTTAAAAATAGCATTTTTATTTTGAATGTTTTTTATGAGACTACTTTTCTAATAATCAAACAGTAATTATTTATTGAACAATTGTTTTCCACAGCACTTATGGAAAAGCTATCAAAATTTATTTGAGTGCAGAAAATTGTAACATAACAGTTTAGCATTTTGGAATTAATACCGAAAAGAAGTTTGTAAAAAAAGAGAGTTAATTCTTACGTATTTTTGCATTGCATTTCTTTTGCAACAGTTCCTCATGCTCACTCGGTTTTTTACGCAGTTCAGTTTTCAATCTGTCATTATATACTATAAAAATAAATTATGAAATGCAATAAGAAATGAAATTGAAAGTTTGAAAATATTCAAATTTATGTATTAATTATTGAAATGGAATTTTGTATATAGAAGGTTCGAATTTATATCATGCAGTTTGCAAACAGTAAAACAAAACTAGGAGAAGAATAAATAAATGACTTGATGTGATATTAAATTTTTAAGATATTATATAATTCTGAAATTAGTATGGTGACAAATGATTAATAAAAATGCGTTTATACTTGCTCTAAGTAGATCTACTATTTCTTTCACGACCTGCTGTTCATCTACTATTTCATTCATGTTCATCCCGTTTGCATTTGATGTTCTTTCATATTCTCTAATTTCATCCAAACTTTTGACTGCTCCAACATCAGCTTAAATTTCATGCAAAACATATTAATTAGTTATAATAAATTATAAATTTGTCTAAAGTCAGTATTTGAAAATCTGTTACTCTCATTCGTCTGGTTGGAAACACTTCTCACCAACGTCACCTTAAAGTTGAATTGAATTCATTTAATTTATGTTAATACATTTGTGCAATGGTTTTGCTTACATTAAAAACAACGAACAAAACAAAAATCAGTTTGCCGTGTGACATCGCCATTGCAATTTTCATGTTCTAAAAGCACCAATTGATTAATGAAGAAAAGAATTCAACTTTGATGAAATATTAA
The DNA here is from genome assembly GCA_001447755.1 of Trichinella papuae. Taxonomy (NCBI): domain Eukaryota; kingdom Metazoa; phylum Nematoda; class Enoplea; order Trichinellida; family Trichinellidae; genus Trichinella; species Trichinella papuae. Next base: position 305,224 of record JYDO01000021.1, on the reverse strand, counting down.
CGTGGAAATTACATTGAATTATTATTAATTTTAATTAGGCTTTATATTTAGTGATTAGTATTTGTAAATGATTATTGACAGTGAAGCGATGAGTTGAAAAATGGAAAATTATTCTCCTTACCTTAAGCTTGAAATGTTCTTGTCGCTAAAAGGATTGTACAATAAACTTGAATATGTTTTCTCTTCATGTCTAGAGAGTGTATGCTTTGCTTTAAAGTTGATATTTTAAAGTGTTCATCTGACGTTTAAATTTAAACTAAAAAGTGTTCTCTTTAAAGGTTTTTGAGAAATCTGTTTACAATGCTCATTTTATTAATATTTATAATCAATTAAAAACATTTTTTCATTTTTGAATATTATTTTTTGCAAATTTCATTTCTAATTGTTACAAAATAAAGATTTTCATATTATTTGAATATGCACTGTTATTTGCTTGTAGCTGTTGATCTCAGCCCATCGATTCCAATTGCTGAACTTTTTCTTAAGCATTTTCTTCTTTAAGCATGCATTTATTCATGTGCTTTAATAGACTTTAGTAAATACAACTGTTTCTGGTATTTCATCACTGATTTAAAAAGTGATCAATTGGAAGTATTCTGAAATAATGATAAGGACAGATGGTTTACCTTTAATTAATCTGTTCATTGATATTTTAATTAATACTTGTAAAGAACAAAAAGAATTTATTTCAATAATGGAACATAATTTTGTGATTTGCATGTTTTCACTTTCATGTTTAAAAGCACTGTAAGAAATTAACAAAAGTCAGGAGCAATTGATATTAGACTGTGCAACTTTTCTTGCTTATAAAATTCAAAATTTTAATATAATTATTATTAGAATGATTTTTCATCCATCTTTATTATAATTTATGTGCTTATTTTGTCGCAACTTTTCCGCATTAAAATTTTGTTCTGATGATGTTTTAATCGACAATATCTCGCCAAGTGCGCATTTGGAATGGTGTGGTTTACAGGTTTTTAAGCCTCTTTTACTTGTCTCTGAATGAATGTTATATCTGTATCTGCATATACATGTTGAGATTTGAATTTTAATTAATGCAGTATTTATGTATGGAATCACTTTCATTGGTAGCAATATTGTAAGACTTTCATTTTTAACGGTTTCAGTAAATCAAACAATAAGTAATAAAGTTTGATGATTAAAAAAGACATTTTTTGAATTTATTCATCTACACTTACTGTTCATGAATTAATACTTGAAAATTTAAATGGTTACTGTATTACTTGTTTTCCTTCTAGCATTGTGGTACAAGTGTTTGTACCGTCAGTGTATAGGGTATTGTTTAATAAATTATCAGTTGTTAACAGTTCGATTTGAAAATTAATTTCACGGCGTTTCGTGCTCTTCTTAATTGCCAATGAAAACGTCGATGATGAGGTTGCATTACGCAATGAAATATGGCTCTCTAGCCAGTGGATAATCTACCATACTGATTTGTGAACTTTTGGAATTTTAATTCAGTACTGTCCAACGCTACTGATGAACCGTCAACTTACGGTCGTTTTCAATAATGTACACAACGGCTGCTGAAATGCAATGCAATCTGAATCTCTTCCACTGCCCAATTTACAGCAAGCACAATATTATTTTTATATAAGTGAAATAAGAGTGAGTTTTGCAAGCATGATACACCTGCAATAAGCTGAAATGATGAGACAACAGGAAGAACAGTCCGATCCTACAATCTCGAGCACTATTGCACAAGACTAAAACAGAAAAATCAAATGAAGACGCATCGAATTCGGTGATCACTAAACAGAACGACCGTGAATCACGTTCTTTTCAGTACTGCCATCAAGTAAGATCTTTTTTATTTATTTTGATACAATACAATACAATATAATAAAATATAATACAATGCAATACAAATTTGTTACATAATTTTGGCTTATAATTTTGAAATGCTAGTCAGCTTTTAATTTTACTTAATGCTACTACTGATGTATATAGCATATAAATAGTAAAGCTTTGAATATCCGAAAACTGACCATTAAAGAGAAACCAAAATTTGACAAATAGAACGCATTACAACGACAACCAGTAAAATTTAGATTCGTGAAAACGAAATTCATCACAAGGACAATCAATGAAAGTTAGTCAGCTTGAAAACCAATCAAATTTCGAGCGGCGTGCCTTTGATAGCAATAATGAGAGGAGACCGTTGTCATGTTCAGGTTATGCCAATTACTACTTTTCATTCTTTTTTTTTCATTTATATATGTTGGAGAAAAGCGTTCTTCTGACCTCTAGCCTCTAGCTCTGGCATACACCGACGGAGTTGAGCCTGATAACATGTTACTGTGACCCCACTGTGGTATATAAACGAATGCGTTCTCCATTTTTACTTACTTATATTTTTACGTACAACCGCGTTATATTGTCTTTACACTGTGAGTATAATAAACTAATCAAAGTTCAATAGGTTATGGTTCCAGACACGCGTGCCCTGCGTCAACGACAAGTGAAATTCAACTGAAGCAAATCACTGGACGATGAGCGTTATGGCTACTGACAGTGATCCAGGTATGCCCGTCATTGCTAAGTTGAACAGTTCCAACTACCAGCTATGGAAGTTGAAGATGAAAGTACTGTTGATGAGGGACGGCCTATGGGACTTGGTGAGCCAAGCGAAGCCCTGCCCGATACCGGAGGACTGGAGTCGAAAAGAGTGCAAAGCGATAGCTGCTATATGTCTCACGGTGGAAGACGACTAGCTTATCCATTTAGCGCAACTGAAAGCTGCCCGGGAAATGTGGCAGACGCTACAGCGATTCCATGACGAGCATCAATCGGCAGCAAGCTGTACTTGATGCGCGAATTGTATGGCATGCGGTTTACACATGGCACGATCCAATCTCACATAAATGGGATATTGGAAATCGTTGCACAATTACGGGGCATAGGCAAGAATATTGAAGATGAAGACCTAGTCGCCATCATGTTGTGCAGTCTGCCAGATTCCTACTCTGCTTTGGTTACGGCATTGGAAGGAAGAGATGAAGCGGATCTAACCGTTGAATATGTAAGTGGAAAACTGCTTGATGAATACCAGCGGCGTACAGAAAGTTGTCATGACCAGAGTAGTAACGAAGTCGCGCTCAATACTACTGCAAGCAACGCACGAATCCAGTTCAGAGCTTCAAAAGCAACCCTCACAAGGTCAGACAACGAGAGCCGAAGGTGCTATTACTGTGGCAAAACGGGCCATATCAAAGCAAACTGTCGCAAATTCAAACACCAACGTGAGAAAGATGAAAAGTGGAGATGAAATTGCCCATCGACGAGAAAACCAACGCGATACAATATCGCTGCTTTGCCACAAGAGAAAAGGCGGGTAAAGGTATTGGTGATTGGTATGTGGACTCTGGAACTAGGATCCACATGACCTGCGACAGGAACTTCTTTGAGTCCTTGCAGCAGAGAAAATCAACCGTCTACCTCGCAGATAATACGGCAATCCAGGCTGAAGGTATAGGACATGGATAGCTGCTCTGCGTCACGCCGGACGGTACAATTGAGAAAATCCATCTGAAGGAAGTACAGTGGAACTCCGATTATCCGAACATTTTTTGGCCAGCTAGTTAAAATGCATTGTTTATGAATATTACAATCAACCTGCACTTTACTAATACTGTAGCATTCTGTTGTTGGCTAATTTTTATGTCCGGTATGTCTACTACTAGAAAGAGAAAGGTTTTGAGTTTAGAGCAAAAACTAGAAGTGTGTAGACTGGTGGAGAGCGGCGAGTCGTTCAGGAAAATCGCTGAGAGTTTTGGTGTGGGTCTGTAAAAGGCTTTAAGCGAGTAAAGGGCAAATAACGTCGCATAATAAACAGAATTTCTATTATCCCGAGACTAAAATTGAGAGTGACAGCTACAAACGCTTCAATTACGTACATACATTTTGAAAAATTGAAAACGTCTGATTATCCGAAGGACCCCCAAAAATCGTGTGTTCGGATAATCAGAGTTCCATTGTACTCTATATCCCATCACTGGAGACCGGACTCCTGTCAGCCCAAGGTATCACTTGTAATGGCTACAAAATAAAGTTTCAAGATGACACGTGCTTGATCACCTACCAAAAAGAAGTTGTTGCGGAGGCGAAACTTGATGGATCACTCTTCATGCTAAAGCGAAAACTTCAAATGGACACTACGTTGAGTGTGCATACTCATGCGTGCTTACACAAGTGGCACCGACGCATGGGACACAGAGATTCGGAAGCTGTCAGAAGATTAAACAAAGAGCAATTGGTGAATGGTATCGAAATATGCGAATGCGACGCTGAAAACGATTGTGAGATCTGCCTGACAGGTAAGATGACGTCAACTCCCTTTCCAAAAGTAGCTAACAGAGCTAAGAAGCAGATTGGATTAGTACACAGCGATATATGTGGGCCGATGCCAACAGCCACTCCAAGCGACCATTGATATATAATGGCACTCATCGATGACTATTCCTGCTTTACTGCAGTTTATCTTTTAAAGCTGTGGATCGAATCAAAGACTATGTTGCCACACTGCATACGAGGTTTGGGCGCAACCCAGTTACACTGCGCACTGACAATGGAAGAGAGTACATCAACCAAAGGTTGAGAAACTTTCTAAGCGAAAAAGGAATTGCACATCTGTTTTCAGCGCCATACACCAAAACAAAATGGTGTAGCCGAAAGGAAGAACGGTTCTTTAGTCTAAATGGCGAAGGGTATGCTAACTGATGCAAAATTGCCAGAACACTTCTGGGGCGAAGCGGTGTGCACGGCAGCATATCTACAAAATCGGCTCCCAGGCCGAAGTATTTTCAAGACACCATTCCAGCTCTGGACTGGAATCAAACCCAACGTAGACCACATACGAATTTTTGGATCCAAAGCATATTCTTACATCCCAAAACAAAAGCGCAGAAAGTGGACAACAAGGCATTGGTTATGGTGGTACTACAAAAGGCTACAGGTTGCTAAACCCAACAACGAACGAAATATGGATAAGCCGTTCAGTAAAAATCATCGAGGATGATTCGCACATGAAAAGCGAAAGTGCAGTGCCAAAAGGAGCAATTGAACAATCACGGGAATACGAAGACACTCCCAAATTACCTAAGAAGGAAGTTAACGTGAACATCGAAGATATATTTGGGCCACAGCAAGAGGAATCGACAGACAAAGGAGAATCCACGAAAGAGGGTATAGAAACCCCAACATTACGATGCTCTCGAAGGATCAACAAAGGTATACCGCCGAAGAGACTAAGCTACAATACTACAGCTACAACCAAATATGCGAACCGTCATCATAGGAGGAAGTAATGAAACTGCCAACCCGAAAACGGAAAAATGGATAGCTGGAGCTGAAGAAGAAAAGGGCATCATAGAACTCAAATGCTGCCCATCAGACAAAATGATGGCAGACAGTTTGACAAAGCCTGTGTGTAAACAGAAAACCGAAAGTTTTGCAAAGAAGGTGGGATTGGAAGGTTACGGACAGGAGAACGAAAAGGGATGTTGGAGAAAAGCGTTTTCCTGACCTCTAGCCTCTAGCTCTGACATACACCGACGGAATTGAGCCTGATAATATGTTACTGTGACCCCACTGTGGTATATAAACGAATACGTTCTCCATTTCTACTCAGTAATGTTTTCACGTACAACCGCGTTATATTTATTGTCTTTACATTGGAAATGTAATAAACCAATCAAAGTTCAACAATACATAATTGCATAATTTTCACGAAAATTTTCAGCAAGTCGAACATTATTATTCTAATATATATTAGGTTAATTTGCTTTCAAATTGCTTGTCGTGAAATCATGCAATTTTAGCTTAACGTGACTATGCATTGCAATCCAGCTGTGATTAGTTGTAATGGCAACATCTTGGTCGAATTGATTTATATTTTTCCAAGCTTAATGTACAGTTGATTGAGAGAAGTTGTCTGCAGATTGTTGTTGAGAATACATCTATTTCATTTTATGCTTATTAATTTCTAATGTATTCGTTGCTTCACCATTTGTATTTAGTACAGTTTTACTGTTGATTCAATTCAAAATTATTGAGCAGCTTGTTGATTTCTCTTTATTAAAATTTATTGACGATTGCGTTAGTTTTAGAAAAATTTGTAGAAAATAGTATTGTGCTTGTTCCTAAATGTACTTTTACGGTAGAAAGAAATACAGTATGGCGCTGATTTGTTTGTTTCTGTGGTTTATATTTTCTCAGAAGGTTGAGAAGTGTTGTCAAGTATGCTCATTTATTATTTTTTTATTTTAACTTTGGCAATTCACCGTTTTACATTTACAGATATGTCCAATGAATGTATATGATCAAATTATACAAGATTCATTTCAAGTCCGTGAAATAAATTATTCAAAATTGAGATTAAATCAGAATACACGAGCAAAACGTTTGGCCCAAATGTACAGTCTCTTAATATTTCGATATGGACTGGATGACACAAATTCAAATGGCTAATGACCATCTTCCACAAACCTCGTACTAAGAAGTTATCAACCAACTACCGGCGGTCTTGACGTACTTGATTTTCACTATCAGGGACAGTACAAGGAAAAGAGTGTTGGCGTTGTTGTTGTTGTCGTTGTGCAATAGTTGTTTGGTCGGCCGTGGTGTGGTTTGTCACGTCCAGGTTTGGTGGTTTGTGATGGCAAAGAATTTAAACAATTTCTTTGTTTCATATTCTGTTTTGAATGTCTTCTATCAAACGCAAAAGAGGCCAAAAGATCACTAAAGATGCATTGAACGATTCGATGAGTATGAAGTGTGAAGAGTGGCCAGGCCAGGCATGGGAAGGAAAATCACTCGGATAAATTGGTGGAGCAGAGAAAAGACTGTAGTCTGCGTCGCCAGAAACCCAACTTAAGATGCCCAGACTGCAAGCAAAGGTTTGCCGATCCTCGCTACATGAAACGCCACTGCAGCGGATTCACGCACAGCAATCTCGAAAGCGAAGAAGAACCCGTCCGTTTAAATGCACCGTGGAGGGTTGCAGAAAACGATTTTATAGCCAGGTCCAGCTAATGGACCCTGGCAACACACAGCGGTTTGAAGACGTATGTGTGTGAAGAGGATGGCTGTCAGCGGGCCTACTGTTGCCAGTCATTATTGCTGCAGCACATGAAGAAGGTCTATCTGAAAAGTCGTTGCTTAATTTACCAGCGGACTATCGCCGAAACTGCTTCATTGTGCAGTCTGCATGTGGAATGGAAAACTTACGCAGAAACATGTGGGATATCGGTAAAACGTTTCGTTTCGAGTCGTTTTGCGAACCACATTGCTGAAATATTGGAATGAACAATATCGAAAATGACAGCTTGACCATGGGCCATTAATTGTACGCCCCGGCTAGGCAAGTGGAATTGATGAAGCAGGCAGCCGTATATGCTAAGGAGGTCCACAGCTACGCTGAAGAAACGGGTTGAGTACGATGACGGCTACAGGACGCTCAGAAGAAGAAGAGTTGTAATTGTTTTCTTGGTTGAATCCTTGGAATGTACAACTTTATCACAAGAATTAAACCCAAGAATCTGGAAAAGTATTTTAAACGAAAAAAGCATGCTACGACCACGTGTTCCTGGCGCAGGTCAATTTCAAGTGCGGCGTCTCTGGCAAAGGATTTAGATCGCGGAGAAGCTGGAAAAAGCATGAGAAACTACATCAGGGGTGCAGGTGCTTGCGAGAAGGATGCCAACGGATGTTTGAAAGCTACAACGAACTGAGAAAGCATATGGTGGTTGACCATTCGTTGCCGCTGGAGTGCACTGACTGCGGCAGCACTGTTTTCTAAGCGGCAGTGCTTAACGTGACTGTTGCAATGCAGCTGTGATTAATTGTACTGGGAACATCTTGGTCGAATTGATTTATAATTTTTCAAACTTCATCTGCAATTGATTGAGAGAAGTTGTTTGCAGATTGTTGTTGAGAATACATCCATTTCATTTTATGCTTATTAATTTTTATTGTATTCGTTGCTTCACCATTTGTTTTATTTGTACGGTTTCACTGTGTATTGTTCTATTGATGTTTGCTTTTATCAGGATCTATGGATCATTATGGATGAGAAATAAATTTTGTAATCTAAAATATTGGTTTTGTTTTGAAGCTTATTCATGGGCAACTATGGATAGCTGAATTAAATCACTTGAAGTTTTTCTAATCAGTAGTCAGTTTGCAATTATACAGAAACTCTTAATAAATTTTTAGCCATTTTCTTGAATGCGTGTCATTTGTTTTACTAAACTTATAAGCAGATATGCAACGATTCGCAAAAACACTAGTCGTGGGTTGTGGATCCGTTTGGTATAAATTGTTAATATAGTTATTTTTACATCGTTTGGACTTTTTCGATCGCAAACTATTGAATTTACTGTTTATTTTGGAAAGCAGAATTCCATCATTACTCAATTAAATGAAAGTGAATTCAATTTTCCACATGCTTAGTATCTATGAAGAGCTAAATGAATGATAAAAATGGCAATGAGCACTACGTTCCATGATTTCATTTTTTTCACATATAAAAAGCATTTTTAGTGCATACGGTAGACAATCAAGTATTAACGCAAATCTGATAGCTGTAGTTTTGTTAATTAGTTGCAGTCGATCGTTATGAAAAGGTAAATTTCTTGAATATGAATAAATTGAGCGTTTCATCCTTGTCTGAAACTGTGACAGCAATTTATTTCAAAGCTATCTAAATCGGCAAATGAAGGAAAATAGATGCCATTTATTCGAAAGGTACTGAATGATATTCGCTGAAATTTCGCATGGCACTCTAATTTGTTAATTCCTATACAAAATTTGAAAGTCTGGAAAAGGTTTTTAAACCGAATTGTTTTTAACCCATTTATATGTCAACAAATATGGATCAGAAAAAGGAGAAAAATTTTTTCAATTATCCAATTTGAATTGAAAAATAACTTCCACTCTAAATAATTTAACTTTATCAGTGTCACTTTAAAGGCGTCAATGCTGACGTTTCACTTTAAACACACCAATGCGGACGTGTTATTTTAAACGCAAAATTGTTTAAAGCGTCGGCAACGTCTTGTTTGTGAGAGCAGTGTTCTTCAGTTGTAATCCACCTTTCAGATTGAACGCTATTTCAAATTTTAATGTGGAAGGAAAGTGCATCCGCTTTTTTCTGGTTAGTTATTGCGTGCGGCACTCTTGCATTCGGATATTTAATTTGCAAAGCAATAAAGATCAGGAAGAAAGAAAAAACTGACAGGATGAAGTTGATGGAAAAATTAGAAAAATTTCCTGACAAGCCAGCCCCACCCGGTCACACGTCCCCGTTGAAACGGGACGTCTTATACGCAATGCTTGACGATCATCATAAACTGATGTGATCATCAGTTTTGCCATCTACTCACCCAAGAAACAAATCATGGTTTCTTATATATTCATTGTCATCAGAGTCACTGCACGAAAAGGCTTTTTTCAATTGTTTTACTGTTAGAATTATTGAAAATAAATTTCATTGTATTTTGCTTTGTTTTGAAATATATTTAATAAAAATTTTCGAATTTGAAAGCATCGGTGTACAAATAAATATCTGTTTTAAAATCAACAGTTTGCGTTTACGATTCAAAAATAAAAACCCACTCGTTAAAATAGCAGGTAATCATTAAAACTTCTTTGCACAGCTTGATCAATTCCTTGCTGGTCATCCTTATTTTTGAAACTCAATTGCTGCTGACAATTCTTTCTTCTGTATAAAATTGAATCCGAGCTACGCACGCGCTTATACAAATGTTCTTGAATTCACAGATCAGTCGGCATTTGTTAAAATATAAATTTATTTCTCATAATAAGAATTTAATATAAAAAATTGAAATGTTATATTATATTACATTTTTAATTAAATTATCAACATTGCTGAAGCATTTCTTTGATAAAAATTTACAATATCATTGCCACAGTATGATATTTCGCTTTATTATCATTTTGTAAATACTGTATTATTCTATCGAAGTGCATTAACGGATGAATAGTTGAATATTTTTGACTGTTTTTAGATATGATGTTAGCACTTGTGTGTAAGTGATGTTAAAGTTTTTTTGGTTTTGTTTTCAATGACCATTAACTATTATCTTTTGTGTGCTTTTTAGGACAAACAAATTTTCCTTCTATTAATATTTTATCGTGTTGAGCGATTTGATAGTACATGTACACGATGTACATTTGACTAGAAAAAGTTGAAAAGGTCCAAAAATGCGCAAGAAACAGTTTAAAAGAATCTGCATTGAGGTAAATGGTTAATATTAATCTTTTTTTTGTTTTTTGATTGTTTTGTACGAGTGTACATATTTAAATTGTTTGAAATTAATTGTTTTATTGTACATTTTCTGTGAAATGTATTCCATTGAAGCAAAATTAAAAGCTGAAATTTTTATAAAAACATACATGGTAAAAATGAAATCTAATACACAGATTTAATAACCGAAAATGAAATGACCAATCAAAAGAAGATCTTCAGAAAGTTCTAATCCCCTGAAATTGATTTCTAGCGCTCCATTATGCAAATAACGATCGCCATAACGGTGCCTTATCATCAGTAATTGGGCATTTGTTTGTTTGACTTACGTGGCAAGTGGTAGCGTCGTAAAATATTCTCTGAATTTAATATGGCGTTAAATAGTGGCCGTTTATAATTCATAAAAAGTAATTTGTTTTTGTAAGTGTGTTTTAATTATCTTCGAAATTTTTGTATACTTATTTTGTAAATGTTGCCTTTTAATTAAAAAGCAGTTAATTATTATATTTCAAAATTCAGTTTTCAATTTGGTGTAACTTTTACTAAGTGATNATTTTACGACGCTACCACTTGCCACGTAAGTCAAACAAACAAATTCCCAATTACTGATGATAAGGCACCGTTATGGCGATCGTTATTTGCATAATGGAGCGCTAGAAATCAATTTCAGGGGATTAGAACTTTCTGAAGATCTTCTTTTGATTGGTCATTTCATTTTCGGTTATTAAATCTGTGTATTAGATTTCATTTTTACCATGTATGTTTTTATAAAAATTTCAGCTTTTAATTTTGCTTCAATGGAATACATTTCACAGAAAATGTACAATAAAACAATTAATTTCAAACAATTTAAATATGAATACACTCGTACAAAACAATCAAAAAACAAAAAAAAGATTAATTATTAACCATTCATTTACCTCAATGCAGATTCTTTTAAACTGTTTCTTGCGCATTTTTGGACCTTTTCAACTTTTTCTAGTCAAATGTACATCGTGTACATGTACTATCAAATCGCTCAACACGATAAAATATTAATAGAAGGAAAATTTGTTTGTCCTAAAAAGCACACAAAAGATAATAGTTAATGGTCATTGAAAACAAAACCAAAAAAACTTTAACATCACTTACACACAAGTGCTAACATCATATCTAAAAACAGTCAAAAATATTCAACTATTCATCCGTTAATGCACTTCGATAGAATAATACAGTATTTACAAAATGATAATAAAGCGAAATATCATACTGTGGCAATGATATTGTAAATTTTTATCAAAGAAATGCTTCAGCAATGTTGATAATTTAATTAAAAATGTAATATAATATAACATTTCAATTTTTTATATTAAATTCTTATTATGAGAAATAAATTTATATTTTTACAAATGCCGACTGATCTGTGAATTCAAGAACATTTGTATAAGCGCGTGCGTAGCTCAGATTAAATTTTATACAGAAGAAAGAATTGTCAGCAGCAATTGAGTTTCAAAAATAAGGATGACCAGCAAGGAATTGATCAAGCTGTGCAAAGAAGTTTTAATGATTACCTGCTATTTTAACGAGTGGGTTTTTATTTTTGAATCGTAAACGCAAACTGTTGATTTTAAAACAGATATTTATTTGTACACCGATGCTTTCAAATTCGAAAATTTTTATTAAATATATTTCAAAACAAAGCAAAATACAATGAAATTTATTTTCAATAATTCTAACAGTAAAACAATTGAAAAAAGCCTTTTCGTGCAGTGACTCTGATGACAATGAATATATAAGAAACCATGATTTGTTTCTTGGGTGAGTAGATGGCAAAACTGATGATCACATCAGTTTATGATGATCGTCAAGCATTGCGTATAAGACGTCCCGTTTCAACGGGGACGTGTGACCGGGTGGGGCTGGCTTGTCAGGAAATTTTTCTAATTTTTCCATCAACTTCATCCTGTCAGTTTTTTCTTTCTTCCTGATCTTTATTGCTTTGCAAATTAAATATCCGAATGCAAGAGTGCCGCACGCAATAACTAACCAGAAAAAAGCGGATGCACTTTCCTTCCACATTAAAATTTGAAATAGCGTTCAATCTGAAAGGTGGATTACAACTGAAGAACACTGCTCTCACAAACAAGACGTTGCCGACGCTTTAAACAATTTTGCGTTTAAAATAACACGTCCGCATTGGTGTGTTTAAAGTGAAACGTCAGCATTGACGCCTTTAAAGTGACACTGATAAAGTTAAATTATTTAGAGTGGAAGTTATTTTTCAATTCAAATTGGATAATTGAAAAAATTTTTCTCCTTTTTCTGATCCATATTTGTTGACATATAAATGGGTTAAAAACAATTCGGTTTAAAAACCTTTTCCAGACTTTCAAATTTTGTATAGGAATTAACAAATTAGAGTGCCATGCGAAATTTCAGCGAATATCATTCAGTACCATTCGAATAAATGGCATCTATTTTCCTTCATTTGCCGATTTAGATAGCTTTGAAATAAATTGCTGTCACAGTTTCAGACAAGGATGAAACGCTCAATTTATTCATATTCAAGAAATTTACCTTTTCATAACGATCGACTGCAACTAATTAACAAAACTACAGCTATCAGATTTGCGTTAATACTTGATTGTCTACCGTATGCACTAAAAATGCTTTTTATATGTGAAAAAAATGAAATCATGGAACGTAGTGCTCATTGCCATTTTTATCATTCATTTAGCTCTTCATAGATACTAAGCATGTGGAAAATTGAATTCACTTTCATTTAATTGAGTAATGATGGAATTCTGCTTTCCAAAATAAACAGTAAATTCAATAGTTTGCGATCGAAAAAGTCCAAACGATGTAAAAATAACTATATTAACAATTTATACCAAACGGATCCACAACCCACGACTAGTGTTTTTGCGAATCGTTGCATATCTGCTTATAAGTTTAGTAAAACAAATGACACGCATTCAAGAAAATGGCTAAAAATTTATTAAGAGTTTCTGTATAATTGCAAACTGACTACTGATTAGAAAAACTTCAAGTGATTTAATTCAGCTATCCATAGTTGCCCATGAATAAGCTTCAAAACAAAACCAATATTTTAGATTACAAAATTTATTTCTCATCCATAATGATCCATAGATCCTGATAAAAGCAAACATCAATAGAACAATACACAGTGAAACCGTACAAATAAAACAAATGGTGAAGCAACGAATACAATAAAAATTAATAAGCATAAAATGAAATGGATGTATTCTCAACAACAATCTGCAAACAACTTCTCTCAATCAATTGCAGATGAAGTTTGAAAAATTATAAATCAATTCGACCAAGATGTTCCCAGTACAATTAATCACAGCTGCATTGCAACAGTCACGTTAAGCACTGCCGCTTAGAAAACAGTGCTGCCGCAGTCAGTGCACTCCAGCGGCAACGAATGGTCAACCACCATATGCTTTCTCAGTTCGTTGTAGCTTTCAAACATCCGTTGGCATCCTTCTCGCAAGCACCTGCACCCCTGATGTAGTTTCTCATGCTTTTTCCAGCTTCTCCGCGATCTAAATCCTTTGCCAGAGACGCCGCACTTGAAATTGACCTGCGCCAGGAACACGTGGTCGTAGCATGCTTTTTTCGTTTAAAATACTTTTCCAGATTCTTGGGTTTAATTCTTGTGATAAAGTTGTTCAGTCCAAGGATTCAACCAAGAAAACAATCACAGCTCTTGTTCTTCTGAGCGTCCTGTAGCCGTCATCGTACTCAACCCGTTTTTTCAGCGTAGCTGTGGACCTCCTTAGCATATACGGCTGCCTGCTTCATCAATTCCACTTGCCTAGCCGGGGCGTACAATTAATGGCCCATGGTCAAGCTGTCATTTTCGATCTTGTTGATTAGAACATTTTCATATGCTGTTGCAGTGATGACCGGCAACAGTAAGCCTGCTCGCACCCGTCCTCTTCACACACATACGGCTTCAAACCGCTGTACGGGTTGCCATGATCCATCAGTTGGATTTGACTGTAGAACTGCCGTCCGCATCCTTCCACCGTGCATTTATAATGACGTCTTCGGTTTTGTTTTCCAGTTCTGTCTGTGCATCCATTGCACGTGCCCCCATTGTAACGTAGCGGTGTTAGGCTTGTCATCGCAACAGGCCTTCGCTTGTCTTTTGGAGACTTCAATTCTTGCTTGTTTTTGGCTGGAACTGACGCCAACCTTTTGGATTTTCCATTATATCTGCTTCATCAAGCATTCACTTCACAGAGGGTAGCTGGGCAAAGAATCTGACCGTCTCCAGGACGGACAGACTCTTCAAATGTACTCTCTTCATATGCTGTTGCAGCGATGACCTGCAACAGTAGGCCGGTTGACAGCCGTCCTCTTCACACAGATACGGCTTTAAACCGTTGTGTGTGTTGCGATGGTCCATTAGCTGGACATGGCTATAAAATCGCTTTCTACAACCTTCCACGGTGCATTTAAAAAGACGGGTTCGTCTTCGCTTTCGAAATTGCAGTGCGTGCATCCGCTGCACGTGTCTCTTCATGTATCGAAGAACGGCAAACCTTTGCTTGCAGTCTGGGCATCTTAAGTTGGGTTTCTGGCGACGCAGACTGCAGTCTTTTCTCTGCTCCACCAATTTATCCCGGTCATTTTCCTTCCCATGCCTGGCCTGGCCACTCTTCACACTTCATACTCATCGAATCGTTCAGTGCATCTTTAGTGATCTTGTGGCCTCTTTTGCGTTGGATAGAAGACATTCAAAACAGAAGATGAAACAGAACAATGGTTTAAATTCTTTGCCATCACAAACCACCGACCATGGACGTGACAAACCACACCACGGACGACCAAACAACTAGTGCACAACGCCAGCAACGACAACAACAACAACGCCAACACTCTTTTCCTTGTACTGTCCCGGATCATGAAAATCAAGTACGTCAAGACCGCCGGTAGCTGGGTGATAACTTCTTAGTACGAGGTTTGTGAAAGATGGTCATTAGCGATTTGAATTTGTCTCATTCAGTCAATATCGAAATATTAAGAGGTTGCACATTTGGGCCAAACGTTTTGCTCGCGTATTCTGATTGACTCTCAATTTCACGGACTCGAAATGAATCTTGTAGAATTTGATCATATACATTCGTTGGACCAATTTGTGAATTGCAAAAGTTGAAATAAGAAAAATAATAAATGAGCATAAATAGACAACAATTCTCAGCCTCGCGAGAAAATATTAACGACAGAAACAAACAAATCAGCACCATACTGTATTTCATTCTACCGTAAAAGTACATTTAGGAACAAGCATACTACTGTTTTCTACAAATCGTTCTACAACTAACGCAATCGTTAATAAATTTCAAAAAAGAAAAATCAACATGTTGCCCAATAATTTTTTTCATAGAAAATATTTTATTGATGGAAAGAAGAAACTTATTAAAATAGTTGTTGACAAACAAAATTTTGTCCTTCCTTCGAATTTTATTTCCATTCATTTATAGCAGTAACATTTTTGCAAATCACAAATGACAGTGCTTAATGTGACAAAATGAACTGTTATACTTTTTGGAAAGAAAAAACACTGCACTTCATTTTCCATGCAACTGCTTGCAAAAGCTAAAATGAAGAGTCAGAGTCAATTTGTTCAGATCTAATATACATTCGTACTTTCGGGGAATAAATATAGTGTTTGTTTATATGTTGATGGAGAAAAAAAATTAAATTTCAAGAAATTACCTTACGATATGATTGGGTTGGGAAATGTTGAAAAAAAAAATAAACAACAACAGTTGAATACTATCACTGAATATTCATATGATCATGCAAATCACTCGACAAACACACCAAGTAGAAAAAGAATAAGGAAAAAATGAAATGTCAGTATTTAGCGAGCATATGGGAAATAAGCAGCTGTATATTGGGGTGGCAATTCGTCATAAGCAGGCGGCAATTTCACTGTTGTCTCGACAATTTCAGTTGGAGTAAAAATCTGAAAATAAAAAAGTAAAAAAGTAAAAATTAAAATAAATAAAAAACAAAATTCTGAAACTTGAACGTTGTCCATGTCAGCTTTGGGATCGTCCAGTCGCATATTGTCAGCATTGGCCGCTTGCAAAAACTGATAGCAAGACCAAACTATACCGATGAAGTAAATCTAGAATTAAACACGTATTCATGAAAGATACCAGAAAAAATGATGAATAACAACGTACTTTGACCACTATGATCAGCAAATAGAACAGCAAAATGCAAATTGCTATCCATTGACTATTCAGACCAGCCAATTGATCTCTGAAAGGCAAGTCCGGCTAAAAAGAAAACAAGAAAGTATATAAAAAATGAAATAATAATAAGGTATTGAAAGGAGAAACATTTTGTTGGATGATGTCTTCCACACTTGGCATCCAAGTGTAATGGCCAACAGCTGTCAAGCAGGACAAAATCAAATCGAACACTTGGAAACAGAAGAATGGAATCAAATACAACGGACGTCCCTGTAACGCAAGCAAAGAAAATTAAAATCTAATACATATGAGATGCATAAGAAAACAGAAAAAAGTGGAATTACTTTGAAAATTCCATAAATCATCATGCTGGTAATGAACATCAGACCAAATACGAGAGCAATTGCCAGATGGGCATCGGCTAAAAGAAAAAGCAAAAGTCAGCAAAAGAGAGAGAGAAAGAAACAGAGATGGAGAAACAAAATGGTAAAAAGGGAAAAATGCTGCAGAACTGAGACCTGGGCGAAGTCGGCGACGAGTGATGACCAAAACCTCGGCTCGTGATGGTATAAAACCTGCGTGATGGTCATTGTCGGTCAAGCTGAAACTGTTCTGCGGTACTGGAGTGGGCAATTCTGGAAGCCTTTCGTGAATGCCAATTTTGTTGAAGTCGTCCAATTCGTAGGATTCATTGTAGCCGGACTGCAGCAGACCCTGCTTGACGTTCAATTCGAAAAACACGTCCGGATTGACGACGGTGAAAATCAGAAAACACAATGCAAAGCATTGCAAAGTCTAAGAAGAAAAAAAAATTTTTTTTCTTTTACATTCATTCATTGAATCACAGTAGTGAACAACAAACTTGACGAGGGATGATGACAAATTTGCTTTTATAACACAGAAATACGCATTCAATTAGTCATTCGATAAACAGTATTTTTAATTAAATAAAAAAGATAAAATTCGATTACATTTTCCTACTGTTCATTGCTGTTCAAACTTTGCACATATAAAAAGAGAAAAAAGAAAAGAAAAGAAATACAAAATGATCAGCTTGCATTTTGAATTGATAAATTAATCAATTGAACAAAAAGTATAAATTTGATTAGAAATTGAAAATCCTTTCATCACTTACTATATTGTACAGACCAAGGCAAACGGCGCCGGTCTGAACGTGACAACATCCACAGCAACGGAATCGTGGATCGTTCGCCAAATGACGTCCATATCGACCAGTTCGAAACATCTAAATTGAGAAAATATTTTTAAAATCATAAAAATAAAGATCCATTTTAATGCGGCTGCTGCTGCGGCTGCTTTGAAACAAATGCGACGCGAAATGCTTTTCGCAAAACTCTTCCAGCACTGAAGCTGGAGTGTAAAAATTGATAAAATTATGTTCGCAGTGTAAAGTAAACAACTGCTGTGAAAAACAACCTTGATCTATATTCAACGATACTTCTCTGAGAGCAGTTGCAGACATTATTATTATTTTTATCATCATCATCAACATCAGCATCATCATCATCATCATCACATAGTTGGTTGGTTGGCAACTTGAATGACGACCAGAAAAAGAGCACTGTCACTTTGCTCTAGGAATATCACCACCTCTCGGCCATTGAATTGAACAGTACAACGCTGAGAGCATGTGCTGCACACGTTTGCAAAAATTTTTTCCACCAACACTGCTAGATGATAAGAAGAAAAGCAAACAACAAAACTCTAATAACCAAATTTTCAACGTTTCAAACAACGTCATCCGAGACGTCGGTCGTTTTCATGAAAAGCAACGCAACATTTTCAAACGGCTCTTCTCATCTAGCACAACACATACATTACTGCAGTGATGTTTTAACTCGTCTTCTTTTTTTTTTCTGAATTTCAATTTCAATTTTAACAACAATCAAGCAACAAATACGAAAACCAATTTTTACCAATAAAAATTTGCCAAAAGGAACAGAAAAAAAAATTCCAACCAATCAAACACAACTGACAACTCAATTGCAATATTTTAGCACGCTTATTGTAATGTTGAAAATATTTTCCAACGATCGTGAAATGAAAAAGCGGAACAAGATTTCACTTCCTGTTCAGCAAAGCAACAACACTGCACGCATCACTATTCAACATAGCCTCGTGAAGCGATCAATTTTGCTAACAATCAATTCAATTTATCATACTGATGAAACTTTTTAAATCATTTCCAACCACTGTCATAATCGTCGAGTGTGCATTTTATTCAAACACACACACACACCCAAGCAATAAATAACCCGATGAAATTGAAACAATAAATGCATTTCACATTCTGAAAACAACAATATTCACTTGATAATAAGAAAGAAAATTTATTAATTTCGAAGAAAACTAAAAATTGATGCATCAAACACTTTTTACATTTCTATTCAACATCTAAATTTGTATTGTCATTTGATTTGAAACCCATAAATAGAACATGATTTGAAACTTGTAAATGAGGCTTACGTTCCAAGGAAACAGTACTGTATTGAAAATTACTAGTTCAACAAATGATAAACAGTTCCACAACAAAAGTATGGCTTCCAGGGAAGTAAGACCCTTTCAATCCAAAGCGCTTATCAAACAATGGACTTAAAAAGTGAATAAAAAGAAAGAAAGAAAGAACCAATGCGTTAACTTGTGCTTTCAATCGCAAGAAAAGATTATTATTAATTGATCTACTCTGCCAACTCTACACTGAACTAACGAATGAAATGAAAGATCAAATGATGAAATTCACAATTTCACCACCAACCCCTCTCCAGAATTGTGAATTAAATTAAAAAAAAACAATTAAAACTCATCGATTGTTTCGTGAAGGAAATTTTTACCTTGTATTTTTCAAATTTGTAAAACAACTAACAAAATCAGAGGATCAACAAAGCAGAGCAAAGCGAAAAGAGAGAAAATGAAAAAGCGACCAACAAACAACGCCAACAACGACGTTGCACTGATGCACTCGACGGCTGACAGCGAAACACTGAGCTGAAAATTCTGAACAACCAATCGAAAGAGAAATGACGAAAGCAGTTGAAAACTAAATCGTCGACAAACTTCGCAGCCAGAAAAAAGAAAAATTTTAATAAAGCCGTATGCAAATTTCAACAATCGTTAGTTGCGGTGAAGTTGAAATAAAAACTGCTTTCCAACGACCGTTGAACAAATCAGAAAAACAAAAAGTTAAAAGAGAAAAAAATTTCACCATCTGACAACGAACAGTCAAAAATGCGTAGTGAGAGAAGAAAAAAAACCATCAAAAAATGAGGATGATGAACAGCGGGTCGTGAAGTGACATTGTAAAACACAAAATTGTGAAAATGTTTCAGTGAATCAGAGGAAGAATCATCGCGGTGACGCAGCGGCGACTGCTACAATGCTGAAAAGTTAAGCGTGGGTGTCGACGTAAACAAGATGAAAAAGTGTACAGTAAGATTTCTGTTCGGCAGAATAAATTCAATAATATATATTCCAAGAAAATTTAAATATAAATTAAAAAAAAAATTTTTACATTCGTGCGTGAATATGAACTAAAAATGGACTGAAATGCAATAGTTCAGGCGAATTGACAAAATTACCACAGAATGATTACGGTAGAAAGTATGCTGTGAAGTCGGTAAATTGTTGATTTTAAGTTCAGAAATTAAAGTTGTGTGAATTGAAAAAAGATCTAAACATTAACATTTAATATAAGTAAAGAAAACATAAATTTTTACCAACTCATTAATACCATAACCTACAGTATCCGTAATGCAAGTACAATTAAAATGATGACAAGTGGTTACACAAGAATTATTATGATTATTATCAGTATAGGGTTTTATTTTGAAGCATTTTGCTGAACGCGTAAAAAATTAAATAAAAATTGAATATAAACTGAAATTTAGCTGAATTTTTTGCTAGCTGAATTATGAGCGTTCAGTGTTCGTTCACCGAAATTGAGGCTGGAGAAGTTTCCAAATGTTTGTTCTCTCTCTAGTTTATTGATTTATTTTGTTGCGCAAAAATCAATAAAAGAGCAAGCTGCAAATTGATGCTAACAAAGCTAACAAATCGATGCAAAAAAAATATATTGTTGTGCAATTTTGAAGAAGAAAAAGAAGTTTCAACAACGTTTTTTGACATGTTACGACTTAAACACGCAACAAAGATTCATTTTTTAAAATCAATCTATAAATCTTTACAACTACTCGCAACAGTTGTTTAATAACAAAAGTTGCCAGTGTTCATTTGCTTTTGATTTGCATATTATTATTGTTAGAAATTACGATGTGGTAAAAGGAAAATTTTACTCGTTGATCAACATCATCAGCGTAAATTCTTCGTGTAATGCAGATGTTGATAGCTGCGTTTGCCGAAATGAAAAGCAACGAAATGAAAAGTGTGCTTTCTTTTCAGCTGCAGTGCAACTGTAAAATTAAGAACGAGTTTAACATCAATACGAAGCAAAACGATCAAGCCACACACATATTTGACAAATGAATTGCAAAGTCAATTTTCAACTGTTGCACGGCGTTGTGCAGCATTTTTTGAATTTCAATTCATCAATCGCAGCTTGCAAGGCACTGCTTTTCGACTCTTCCGCAACACCGCCTCTGAAAGATCTGTGCTGACTGTGCCATAAAAGCGAATATCTGAAATAATGCAATATTTTAAAAATCTGAAACTAAAAATTAGTAAGGACAACAAAAAAACAGAATTGAACCTGCTATTGGGCCTGGCAAGCAGTTCATGATGTTGGCCGGATTCCTTGACAACACCATTTTCAAGAACAACAATCAAATCGGCATCAACTATCGTAGCAAGACGGTGAGCAATGAAAAGTGACGTTCGATTTGAGATCGCTTTTTTCATGGATTGCATGATATTCTATTGAACGACAGAAAATAATGTTTCAAGTTAATAAAATTGAAAAATAAAACCTTTTCAGTAATTGGATCTAACGAAGACGTAGCTTCGTCGTAGATAATAATGGGAGCATTTTTCAGTATCGCACGTGCAATCGCTATACGCTGCTTTTCACCACCTGAAATTATTTAAAATCACACTTGCACACACGTTCGCTCGTATGTATATGTAAATTTATTTATTTGTTTACCTGACAACTTAAGACCACGCTCACCAACCACAGTATTGTAGCCATGTGGCATGCGCATAATGGCATCATGCAAATCTGCCACTCGAGCCGCTTCGTATACATCATCCAGTGATGCATTAACATTGCCATAATGAATATTGTATAAAATTGTGTTGTGAAAAAGAACACAATCCTGGAAAATTGAATTAAAATAAAAAATATTGAAACAAAATTCTGTAAAATTCAATACAAAGACAAAAAGAGACACTTCACCTGAGGAACCACGGCAATGTGATCACGTAAGCTTTTCAACGTCAGGTCACAGATGTTGTGGTCGCCAACATAAATGTTACCTTTATCCGTACAATAAAATCGAAACAAAAGTCGCACTATTGTGGATTTTCTAAAATTTATTCGATCAAAAATTTTCAAAGTCCATTTGCGCATAGACGAATGAAAAATAAAACTCCCAAACCCGCTACCACTTCCGCCTACTATAGCCACTTTTTGGCCTGCAGGTACAGTGAATGTGATTCCTTTCAAAATTTTCTGCTCAGGAATGTATTCAAACCAGACGTCTTCAAATCGAATCGATGCTTCCTCGGCTGTGAGGTTTAAAACAGTCGCATTCGGCTTCTCCTGAAAAAAAACATTACAAACATCAAAATTATACGCTGAAAAAAAATTATACGAATCCAACCTTAACGGTAGGTTCCAAATGCAACAAGCTGAACATCGCCTGCATGTCAATTACACTTTGTCTCACTTCGCGGTAAACACTGCCCAAGAAATTCAACGGAAAGCTGAGTTGCATAAGTAAACCATTTACCATCACCATATCACCAACGGTCATATTACCTAAATAAACAATGGAAAATACCGCAATTTGAATTAACAAATACATTTTGCTCATTTTTAGATTATCACATTTCAATATAACGATAAATTTTAAAAAGATTTTCACTTACCAGCTGCAATTTGCTGTCCAGACAAAATCATAATACCAGCTAATGAAACCGCAAAAATGACATTCTGGCCAAAATTCAGCAAAGCCAATGAAGATGCCGTTTTCAATGAGGCTTCTTCAAATTTGGCTAACAAACTGTCATACTGATCTGCTTCGAATTTTTCATTATTGAAATACTTGAAAGTGTAAAAGAAAAAAAATATCCAGCAATTAACTGAACAGTAAAAAAACAATTTTTCCACCCGCATACCTTCACTGTTTCAAAGTTGATTAACGAGTCAACCGCACAACTGCCAGCCGCATTGTCGTATTCATTCATTTCATGACGAAACTTGGTGCTGAAAAAGCAAAATAAAAAACAAAAAGCATTCCCAAAATTTAACGTAAACACCAACAAATAAACAAAACTTTCTTTATTCAATTAAATTTACTAAATTATGTAAATTTTTGTTCAAGTTTAAAATACACTGCTTAAATGAACAACAAAACAATGAAGTGGTTTTGAATTATCTTAGCAAAATAACGTTGAACATGTAAAAGTGAAAAATAACAACTCACCGCCACCGAGTTAGCACTATTGTATATGTGCTGTACGAACCAATGCAACCCAACGTCAGAAGAGCAAATTCTGGACCACATTTATAATACTAAACAAAATAAAATAACAGGAAAAAATAAAACGATTAACATTAAAATTACCATAATGCTAGTCACTAAACCAAATTCAAATGCTGTCGGAAAAATGTTAAATACAAGAGCGCTCAGCACAAAATTTATGCCTCTGAAAAACAGACAAAACATATAAATGAAAAATTCAAAATAAAAGCTGTTTAAATTGTAACCGAGCTCCACGATCCAGTGCTTTCGCAAGGGCTCCGGTTTGCCGATTAATGTGATAATTCATGTCCAGCGTATGCAAATGCATAAATATCGACCTGGCAATACTGCGTATGGAATGCTGGGCAACTTTCGCAAAAATTGCGTTTCGCAATTCATTAAACAACGATGTAGAACCTCTAGCAATTCCATCTCAAAAATGAGAATCAATTGTATATTTATTTTTTTATGGAAGTGTTTTGAAATGTTCACTTACAAGATATCAAAATAACAATGCCGATGGATGTAATTCGTGAAACCGTTTCATCTGTTGGAAACAAATTGTTGTCCATCTTCTCGTAATAGTCGATAGCTTGTTTAAAAATCAGCGGAACTGTAACGTTAATTAACTGAAATTACATCGATACATATATAATAATGAACAACCTTGAAACATAAAACAACGAAAACAAATACTTTTGCAACTATTAGAAAACACAAAGCAAGTACAACACGAGATTTCAGTCTTGGATTTCCCTTCGGCCAAATGAACAAAAGAATCTTCTTCAGAATTGTCCAGTCGTTTGTAGCTTTACCTTTAGCATTCAATCCTGCCATAAGCGATCCATTACCTGCACCGTGATGCGAGAATGTTCTTTTCAGAGATTTCAGTAGTATTTTCTAAATCGCAATACTTTCATATTATTAAAAAGGCATAAAGCAAACTAATCTTACGCAAGGTCAATTTTACAATAAAAAGTAACAATGTCAAAAATTAAAAGTAATTTATGAATACTAAATGAAAATTGAATTATTCAAAAAAAACGTAACATTTTAGATATTTTACTTCTAAAATAATGCATCAACATCTTACCGGAGCAAAAAGATACGAATGACGAACGAAGTAATTCGAAGGAGACTAAATTATAAAATTTGATAAAATTAAAGACTTCACTTAAAGTAATTTATAAATAAAAATTTACTGCTCTAGAAGAAAACAGACGATAAGAATTAACAACGGTGTATTGAACAAACACCATACGTTTCAAAGATGCCATTAAACCTATTCTAAATAAGAAATACTTATCAAAATTCGTCGATGCACAAATTCAACAAGTACTGAAAACGCTTTGTCAGGTACAGAACCTCCAGCTGCAAAATTTTTTAAACCACCAATACTGACTTTTACGTTGGTATACTGTAAAAGAATGAAACAATCAAGTTTAATGATTAAGATTAATTTAACAATAAATAAAAATAACAAAAATGTAATAAAATTAAAACTTCAAAACAACAAAAATACTTTGAAATAAACACTTACATTTCTTACATTATTTTCAACGCATAGTAAATTTTAAAACTTTTAATGCAATACATAACAAAAAGAACACTACAAAACAAGTGGCAAAAGGTGATGGTTGCAGTCTAGTCAATAAAAATAAGTCCAATTCATATATCAAAAAACACATTCAATTTGTATTAGAAAATGCAAAAAGAGTCTGCCAAATCAGTATAATTAGTCATATAATGCATGTCATACAAAAGAACAAACAATTTTAGTATTTGCGACTAATAAATAAAATATGCGCAAGAAAACCTCATCGAAAGCTTCAAAAGCATTTTTATAATAAAGAAAATATAATAGCTCTTGAAAACAATGACAACAAAGTTATGAAAACCCATGAATCAAGAGAGATACTTACATATACCGTTTTATTTTTGCGCGTAACGCCCCACAGTTACATCAGCACACCACCACCAACAACAACGAGTATAGACACATTAACTCACTTAGTTGTTGTAAACAGTAATCATCCTTTTTAAAGCACTGAAAACATTACTGATTTACAGATGCATGTTTCCTTACCAAAGGTACTGAAAGTAGAAGAGCATACAGTTGCATTAGGCACTTAATCATTTCCAACAGTGCAGCAGCCATGAATAAAGTCAGAGAATAAAACGCTGACTTTTGTGATAGAAATTCCAATGATTGTTCAATTATAATACCATTAAATTAGAAATGAAAATTTTTAATTTAATGAACTATAAACTCGCATATCGAGACCATCATAAATGAAGAAAATCGTTCGCTGCCCGGATAGTGGCTAACAAAAGTAGAAAAAGTTAAGCCACGACTAACAAATGACATCAACAACCAATATCAACCAGCTACTAGCCATTCATCGCTCAGCCTTTTTGTCGATTGAAATAAATGGCTACGTTGATGGAAAAGATCTCTCAGTGCTGCATGACTGTTAACATAGTGATTCAGTGCAGATAATCATAATGATTAGAGTGCTGATACTTTAATTAAATCTAAAACGAGCAAGTTTTATTTTACATTAGCTTTTCAAACAAGTTCATTGATAATATCATTTTGAATAACACTAATAAAAGACGCAACTATTATTAACCATAATGAAGTAATTTGAAAAAGTGGGCAACAAGTGATAAATGCTGATAAACCGTTCATTAATGCTTTACTAAGAATAAACCTTTTGGACTGTAGGCATGTCAGTTTGCTTCATCAATTTTCAAATAATAATGTAACCGCGTAATGAGATAGAAATTATACAGAACACCCAGAGCATAAACATCAGTAAGACTTGACACAATGATATGAAAATCCTAAAAATCAAAGTATATCAATGATCAATTTAAAGCCCCCGTGATGAAATTCAATCATAAGCTTTAAGTAGCGCGCGTGTGGTGTGTGTGTATGTCATTGCAACCGAATGACTTCAGTGTTGTAAATCTTAACATCGTTTTCAAAGGTGCTGCATATTTGTCTAATAACAAACTCAGTGGTGACAGGCACTAAATTTAAAAATCAGATGACCTTAAAGAGCTGCAATGGACAACTGAGAATTTTCAGCAATACAGCAATCATAACTTCTGAAAACAGTAAAATGCAAACACAACCATATCAACGGCTTACAGAAAAATTTAAATAAAAGTGATGACTGATATTGCTTAATTCTTCAGAAATGGAGTTGGCGAAGAAATGAATCGTAAATAAGCAAATTAAGTTATATGTAACTAATGTAAATAGCTACAAATGCTTGAATGTAAATGTGCATCAAAATTTAAATTCTGTTAAACCTAACAAGCACCCAGCTAGCCCATAAAGAGATAACACCTAACCAGTCACGAACTGATAATACCAACAGCTTATGAGCAGTATCACGTTTGCACCGCATTTTGTTAATAACTTTAGCAAGAGCAGTTTAACACGTACAAACACGAGCACCTGATAAAATAGTATCAGGGGAACATCAACAAGAAACATCCACTTAAAAATTAAGATACTTACTGTACACAAACTGTATAAAAAACTCACTCAGGTATAAATAATCAATTGCGCACTGTACTGAATTTTCATAATATAAATTCATTCATGATAATTTATTTATATTGGAAAGTCGTTTATTTCAGATTTTATGGTGGAATTTAAATTGCACTTATAATACAAAACACAACAGCTAAAATCAGTTTTACTTAAAAATACAAAATTGAAATACCTTATTTCAAAATATTAACAAAGATTTAATAAAAAGAATGCAACCGTATCAGCACAAAAAAATAGCATTTCATTAGAAAAATTAAATATGAAAAACACCACCAAATAATAAATCGGAAGAATTGGTATCACAGAATTCTGCATCTTTTTTCAAATCATGATGGAGGCTGGTTGTAATACGTTCAGCATTTCCATCATTCATCACATTAAGCACTTCTTCAGTTTCCCAGGTCACTTTTAGTTTTAATATATCATTGCCGAAATAAGCAGCGCGAAGATCATTGGTTGGCCCAGGTACGGATTTCCCATTTGACATTTCACAATTTGAAAATGTTGTATTATCATCAAAGCTTTCTGTTCCGTCAAATTGCGCAATGGATTTCTTACTCCACAGCTACGTCACAATCGCTGCCAGAATCAGATTAGTTGAAACAAAAGTAAAAATTATAGACGTAAAAACGCTCATGATATGAAAAAATCTGAAATTCATGAGCCGAGAAGTGCCCAGCTTTTTAAACAGTGTAGAAACATTTCAAACAAAGCTTTGTTTTCAAGGATTTTACTATATTTTTAAATATGCAGAAAACATTATTAAAAATTAATGATTAATATTAAATTTTCACTTTGAAAACTGATTAATTAATTATAAAATAATATTTCTTGTAAATTTTGAAAAAATCATCAGAACAGAGTGCACACAAAAACCATAAGAAGTACAGTTCATTTTCAAACCATCAATAATATGACAAAATAAAAATTAACATGAATTTCGATTACTTGATTTTTTTCTCATCAATTACTTCTTAATGAATATGAAAATTGCAGTTTTATGTTTCGCAATGTCCTTTCAAAGTTGTTTTATTATTCATTTTCATAAAATGATTCAAAAACGTCCAATTAAAACAATCGGCAGTTCAGTTGATAATCATTTTACGTAAATATTTTCTCATATTTTACAAAAAGCATGTGCTTGGAAATAGCTTATTCAGTTTTTTTAAATTTACAATTTGTTAATTATACTGAAAGTGGGTTGTTAGACTTGAATGAAAAACAGTTAGCCGAACTGAATGGAGATGAAATCAAAGAAATATAAATTAGCCTCTACTTAAAGCTCTCTGCTACTACCGATAATCTGTATCAACAGTGATCAATGGATAATAAATGATAGTGCCTGTCATATGTTATAAAACTGTCCGATTAATAGAAATTATTTGAATGCTACTTTTTTTTAACCAAAATATCTTCTCAAATTTAGAACGTCTACACTGCTTATTTGAAAAATGTTCTTATAATAATATAGAAACTTATGCACTGTATGTCAAAACGTGTATTAAAAGATAATGTCAAAATTTTAAGCTTAAACAAGCAGCAGATCAGTATCAATCATAGGATTGAAACCAACAACAAATCACCCAAAAGCAACGTCGTGCCTCTTACAAAATCTCAGGTAAACTGTACAGTATACTGTATTTTATGCTATACAGATTTTAAAAATTAATTAAATCCAAAATTATTAATAAAAATAAATTAAAATATACAAAAATTAATTTTATACTATTAAAATATTTATATTAATTTCGATTCAAAGTTTTAACAACAAATAAAAAAAATAAATGATGCTCAAGCCAAAAAATAAAATTTTTTTCTTTCTTATGGTCAGTCATATATCCATTCATTTCAGTTTATCTTCATTACGATAACTGTCGGTTGTACTGAAGTCTCACTCTGAGCTGCTTCTCTTCTCGTCATCGGTGTCTCGTTGAGGTCTTCATCCTACATTTAAGATGAGTTCGCCAATTAATCTAAAAGATAAAGTATGCGAATACTGTGGAAAACAGTTTGTCAAAGGAAACGGCTACCAAGTAAGTACATCGATTATTATTAATTTTAAAGTACTGTTGTATAAACAATTGAATTATATCTTAATTTTGGTTGTTTTAAGATGTTTTAATTTTAATTTCAGTACTAATTTACTTATCTTTTTTACATTGAAATAAATTTTCAAAATGTCAACTTTCAAACTCAGGCATTAATGTAGACGAATTATTAGGCACCCTGAAGTGTATTTTGTTGCTAAATGAGAAACATAAAGAAGAATAAATTATCTCAAAATATTATGACAGACTTTACGTATAAATTCCTTGTCAAAAATGAAAATTTACCTTTAACATTAATAATGAAATATAAAAATTTCAATTTAACTGTTCTAATAATAACATCCCAAACAATAATTTCAGGATCATGTCAATATTCATCGTAATCTTCGTCCACATATTTGTGAAATATGCGGAAAGACCTTCAACAACACTGGTGCGAAGTCAAACCATATGCGAATTCATGACAGTGATCGACACTTTCATTGCCCATTGTGTGAAAGGTCATTTCCTTGGAAAGTATCTCTGAAAGTGCACTTAAAATCTCACCAACGGATGGGAGAATTAACTGAACGCATAGTAATTGACAAAACATCACATTAAACAGGAAAAGTTATAATTTGATGAATTTCATGTTCACTTCAGGATAATTATCTCAATAATGGAAACACGCCGCGCCAAATTAGAAGACCTCGTTCGAGTAAAGCGCAAAATTCCTCAGTTAAGAGTCGTGAATTCAGGGAACAAAAGAAAGAACGGTATATAACTAATTCATTGCTATACTGATCCGTTATATCTACCCATTTGTATCACTGAAAACATTTTACATCTTCTGTTAGAGCATACTTTATTACACTTCTACGTTCACATGTTGCCGAATATTTTCAAAAATATTGCTTGCAACACTTTTAAATTATTATTAAGATTTAAATTAATTTCTACTTGAACATGTTCAATAAGGTGTCGAATAAGTTTTCGTTAATTTTTTTTCAGTGCAAATGAAATGCTCACAAATACCGACAAGTGTTTAATTTTTCATATTATAAAAATAATATTTTGTCATTTTCTCAGTAGACTCGAGGAGATGTATTTTAACCAGCAGCAATATGAAGAAAGAGTTCTGCCTTTAGAAGCATTGGTTGATGGTAAGCACCAAATCTGATTTATTTTCAGTAAACAGCAGTTGACTATTATGTATATTATTAGAAAATAAAAAATGGTACAATGACGTCGCTAATTTGAACTATACGAGCAGCACAATGACACTGGACTCAAGCAATACTAAAAATGAGATGACAGTGTATGTTATTTATTTCCTTTAGTAAACTTTAATTATACATTCTCAGTTTTAATATTCTTCAGTAGATACAACACTATTGATTATATTGTACATAACTACAATAATGTAGCTTGTTTTTAGCAATGGAACATGGGCTTACTCAACTGAGAACGAGAACAAAAACGATGATTACAAAAATGCATTTTTAACCAAAGATAAGAAGAAAACTGATTTGGGAAGTGTGCTTGGAGAGGCAATTAAATGCTACTACGATATACCATCTGCTAAAGCGTGCTATGAACCCAAACTGAACATTCAGTATTTAGGAATGAAAAACTACTTTAGTGGTGAAAAATCGGATCCAGTGTATAACATTTTTAATGCATCTTACGAGTGTGATTTTTCAGCTATTGAATTATAATAATTTTCAATTTAGGGTGGTTAAAAAGGAAATGTGACATTTGATGTGCTTTGATAAAAATGGTGACCGTTCATCTGGTGGAACTTGCCTGTAACGTCAACGGAAAATTTCACAAAACTTTTGTTTTACCACTCATTAGAATTATGTGATAGGCGATTATTGACTATTATTAAATTATGTGATGACTAAAAGTAAAGCATGCTTATATTTTTCAGTTGCTTATCGTTGCTCATATGTTTTCATATGACTGCTTACATTTAGAAAGACGTTAAAATATGGGATGGCCAAAGTTAAAGCAAATTTTTGCCTGAGCTCTGTGATTAGTGAAAAGAGTCACTGACTCTTTTCTTTCAGTGGTTTAAAATAATTTTCTTATGATATGTTCACATGAAAATGCAGGTAATTTGCTAACGCAAATTAGAATTATATCTCTGTATATGTCTTAAAATTTTATTATCTATACTAGACAAAACATTTTATTCAAAATTTTTATAATCTTAAAAAACAATAAATTACTATATATGAGCCAGTAAAAGCTGTAGAATAATCAACATGAAATTTAAAAAATTTTCCCTGAGTTTCAAGAATACGTAGAAAAGACATATCCTTCGCTTGAAGCCTCAAGCAGTTGCTAAGCAATGTCCAAACGACATTCAAAACTGTACAGTAAAATTTGTATTTTGCCTTTGCTATACAATTTTATATGAACATAAAGCTAAAAATTTTCACTCTTGTATAATTCAGTTAAACTATAGTTAAACTTACTGTTGATCAAATTTACACTTGATGATTTTTAATTCATACTGTTTAACATGTTGTTGCTTCTGCTTTCACATTTGCAGAAATGTTGAAGCTCTTGACTGTAGATTTGTGAAATACAATTGCCTTTACACACCAGATTTCCGTAAGTTTCACAGAATCAGATGTGAATCAAATAATGACGTGTCTATATATCAAAGACGAATAATTTTTCTTGAAAATTTCGTTACTTCGCCAATTTTGAACTTACCATGAAATGTATTGAAAAAGAACATTTTTAAATGAACAGGACTGCGAATCAGTCGCAAAGAATGTGCGTATTGCAAATGTGAAAGAGGAATAAAGTCAGAGAGTCAACGACAGAACGTTACAACTTTTCTGCTTGTGCTGTTGTTAATAAAAATATTTATAACACACATTTCACTTGAGCATTTTAAAAAATTCATAAATCATAAAATATTTTAATTTTTATCCGATTTTTTGAATGAAAATTCTAACCACAGAAGTATTTAAATTGCATTTAATTTGATTGTTGCGTAAATGTTGTATCAAACTTAAAGTATCAAATGATAGTATTAGCAAATGAAAATTAAATAAAATATTTACATTTTACAAGCAATATAAAACATTTCTGAGCTAATTAACTTTAAAACTGTTTAAAAAATGAACTACTTTATTTGTAATTACCAAATAACATTAGACATTCACAGCGCTCTACAGGATGCAGAAATCAACTGTCTAATTTAATATAAATTACAAGATGCACAAACAATAATGCATATTAATGAAAAATATGTGCAAAGCATCTGTGCAATTATATTAAAAAAACAATTAAAAAACAAAATTAATGGATTTGCACAATGCATACAGTGTTTGCTACAGTTCAAACTCTAAAATGTAAAAATGCTGAATTAAAATTGATACTTAATTTAAATAAAAATACTTTTTCAAGATGTAAAATTATTTATTGTAAAACAATTATCGCTTTAAATGGATTTTTCGTTCAAATTTACATGACCACAATAAATTTATGAACATGAAAAATTGTAAATCTACTTGACAACAAACAAATCAGAGTTTAGTCAGTAATTTTTCATTTACCCCATTATAAAAGAAAAACATTATAAAAATCGGATGTCAAATCAGGGTTGTTTGCCTTTCTCATTAAATTAACTGCAACAAATATTTGAATATTAATAATATTTGAAAAATGACTAACATTTATTTCATTTTTTCATTTCCCGATTGACAGAATATTCATTTTAGAATTGTATTAATTTATCAGAAGAATGTTTTTTTTTGCAAAAGTGAAAAAAATTTCCTTTGAACACCTTCCCTCCCTTCAAAAACTACAAGCAAAATAAACTGTCGTTGAATTGTTGTATAGCATGAGCAATGAAAAGTGACCGCTTTGTGGAACCTTGTAAATGGAAACCTTGAATGCACAGAGTAGGATTAAATTGCAAGAAAAAAGCATTTTTAGCCAAATATTTTAGACAGTGTTCATTTTGTTGACGTCTAATTCAAGGAGAGCTTTTTCACAGAACAATAATGAATAATTATAAACAATTGATGAGAAAGGCAGAGCTTTCCGTTGTTAAATTGCTTCCACATATAAATACATGTTCAGTAATAAAATGAAACGTTTGTGGATAGAGAAGAGCAAAATAAAAAAAAACAACAAACTAAATTATTTGAAAATCAAATGTGTGCTTGTTCAGTTTGTTTGTGCTGTGGTTAAATTTTGTTGACTCGAACAAATATTATTAAACTTACGTTCCCATCTTGAATGGTGTTGAATAAATCAATCAATGAAAGTTACGTGCCATTCGGTTTTTAGACAAGTTAAGCAAAAGAAAAAAAGAAAGCACTCAGTTTGGAAACGACGTTATTTTGTTTCAAACATTAACACGTCAAATGTAACCCAAAACAAAGCATACTGTAGAGCTTACTATTCGTTTTATTACAGTAAGAATAAAGAAGTTTTATAAAATTAGTTGAATAATAAAAAATATGTATAAATAAAACTCTGCTTATTTTTTTGCACACTATAAAATTTTAAACTAAAAAAAGAAGAAACAAGAGTTTTCTGTTTGTTTTTCTAACATGCCAATCGATTACTGTAATTGAATTAAAAAAACACTGAATATGTAATATTTATCCAGTGCATAATTTGGTTGTAAATTGATAAAAAATAATAAAAATGAGTTAAAAATACAAATATTAAAGAAAAGTTTTTGTTTTTCCACGAGAAAATTGTACAGAAAAAAAAGTTGCACAAATTTCCAATAAACAGTGAGTGAGAGAGAGAGAGAGAGAGAGCTGTTTGCCTGAGCGCCTCGTCACATTGTGTAAGCACAGACAAGTAGCACGCACGGCCAAAACCCGCCCCAATTGCACAAAACACAATTAACACTTGCGCTTGAAAGCTTAAATAAAGTGAAAGCACGCTTTTGCCAAAGCAGGCCATTTGATTATTGATTTTACTTTTCCCCCGCTCCACGCAGAAAGTGTGCGACTCATTTATCATTACTAGCTGCTTTGGGTATTTTTTGCTGATGAAAAAGAAAAAATCAAAGGTTATAAAAATTTACGAACTTACACTCAGTTTATGCAGAAAATTTAAATTATATGAATGACAATAAATAAATAAATAAATAAATAAATTTCTTACTGATATTCATTGAACTTCTTTGCCAAGTAAAGTGGGCAAGCAAAGCTGTCAGCGTTGTTCCATCCATCCAGCAGTAAGTAAGCAGCAGCAGCAGTAGTAGTAATAGTCTATATCACTGAATAAGCAAATATGTTTATGCATTTATTAAAAAATAAAGAAAAAAATCTGTCAGTTCAGCTTCTGATTAAAAACTAAAAAATAATAACACCGACAAATGTTTTATTTAATTTTAATTAATACAAAATATGATTAAAAAAAACAATATCCAATCAAACTATTTTTACAAAGTAATTGATATATTTGAAGAAGGCAGCAAATGAAACAATACAAATAACATATGCACAATAAGCTGACTCAAAGCTAACGATTCTGTCTGTATTGGTGGCCAGAGATTTGTTTCTTTATTATTTTTCCCCGTCGAATTACTTTCTCTGATGCTATCATAGCAAAGCTGGATAAAATCAGTGACGTAAAATATTACAGACCCCTCGGTAAATCCGTTCATCACTGCTATAGCTTCTTCTCCTGCTCCTCTTTTGTACATTTAATTCTACTTCATTTTCTTCATTTTCACGTTTTTCTCTTTCTTTTTTTGTTCCCATTTTTCTCCGCGCTACTCTTCTATCACCTTCATATTTCCTCATAAAACATAGGTACATAAATATATATATAGTTATACAACATGCAAAGTTATTGATACGCAGAGTTGCTTGCTCTGTTACCCTGCCTGTTTTTGTGGGAGTTATCATGAAAACGACAACTAAATAATAATAATAATAGTATACAATTGATCATCTTCGTTAAAATATTCAATTACTGATTACACATTCTAACGGCAAACAGTTGGTGTGATTTCATCCAACTGTTGTTTGAAGAAACAGAAATCAAAAAAATAAATACTACATAACAATAGTGGTAAAATAAATAAATAAGTAAATAAATAAACAAAATCAATCTATCTATACGAGGTATTTCGAAAAGCAAAAAATACCCCTTGTATACAATCCCTTGCCTAGTACTATTGCCTTGGAAAAATAAAAAACAAACTACAAGATATAATATGTAAAAAATTGATTAATAATATATGCCGATCAAAGGAGTTTGTTGAGAAATGCAATGCAAGAAAGATGAAGCTGGTGATGGTGTTGAAGAGGATGCAGAGCGAGAGATATGGCGACGAAAACGGCAACAATCGTACCGGAATAATAAAGAAGCAAATTTAAATAAACGACGATCAGGTTGAATTGCTCATTTTTCACTTTTCACTAGCATATACTTTCTCGTGAAGCTCAAACTGATAATAAATGAAGAACAATACAACGAAAATGCGTCTTGTTATGCAAAATTATTTAAATATTGACTGTGATTAAAAATGAACGTTTCAAAATCAGTTCTCTCTCTCTCACACACACACACACATACAGTAAGTAGTACCCAAGCAGGGGCAAGAAGAAAACCGAGATACAATTTTACAATTTCAAATAGCCAAACTCACTTTTTTCTTTGTTCGTCCTTCACATCCTTTTGCTCTCCTCCTACCCCCCACCCTCACCACCCCCAACCCTGCCTGCTTGGTGTTGTTCAGTTTGTCGTATTTCACTTCCTGTTCAAGCAAAATGCTGAACATTAAAAGAAAAAATGCACGTTCAACAGCAACAACAATAAAATTTTCAAAAAAATATTTTCTTCTCAAAAAAATTATTACATCGATAAGACGGAATAAAGGTAAAAATAGAATAGATGGTAAAAAGGAAATAAATTGTAAATTTGAATAAAATAAGAAGAGTAAAATGAAATAAAAAGAATATGCAACGGTATCAACAATTTCAAAGGGTGGTGGCTTTTTTTTTCTTCACTCACTTTCGCAGATAATTAATTTTCCAATTCGGATTCTTGATCAACTGAAGCGAAAATAGAGGATAATTAAAAGAAAAAAGAAGAGAAAAAAAAACTGTTAACGGCTGTGATTTGGAAACAATTGTTTGCCAAATCGACTGACCAAATGAAAAAGAAATTAAATTGAAATAATTAAATATGAATAATAAATC
Organism: Trichinella papuae; assembly: GCA_001447755.1. Lineage (NCBI taxonomy): Eukaryota > Metazoa > Nematoda > Enoplea > Trichinellida > Trichinellidae > Trichinella > Trichinella papuae. The sequence continues at coordinate 269,262 of JYDO01000021.1, read as the reverse complement.
AGAGCTAACGGTGGTTAAAAAAATAGTTGCGGGGCAAAAACAACGGCGCACCTATTCTTCTTCTTTACATGTACAAACAAAAATATACACATTGTAATATTGTAATACAAATACAGATACAGATACTGATATATAATATATATGTGTGTGTGAATAGAGATGAATGAATAAATAAAGCCTGGTTGATATTGGATTAAACAACCAAGCATGCGTGAACAGCGGATGAAAAAATAAAATAAAAGAAATTAATGAAAATGGTAAGATGAATAATGAATAAAACAAAAACATATTATATGAAAATTTTCAAATATTGATGATAATAATAGCGAGAAAAAAAATAATTGAGAAGAACATTGTTCTCATTTTTGAATTGCAAAAGAAAAAAGAAAGGTAATCATAAATGAGAATGAAAATGGAAAAAGCTTACAAACAAAACATATGATTAATATAGAAAAAAAATTTGTACATCGCGTCATGAAAAATTTGAATAAAATAAACAAAACAAAACAAACAACCAAACAAATAAACAAACAAACAACAACATCCGAGTATTTAGCTGAAATTCAGCTTGAAAGAATAAGAATAAGAATAAACTCGTTGTTGTTGTTGTTGTTGTTGTTGGATGTTCTGTTTTGCTTTGTGCATTGTGCTTTGCTTTGCACTGCTTTGCTTGCTTCTCATGGCTACGGTAGCGTTTTTGAAGCAGTTTTGCTTCGTCGTCAGTGTTTGCTTCGTTTTCACTGGACTGCAATGACTAGAAGAAAAATGAAAGGGAAAAAAAGCAACGGCAGCGCAACAGCACTTCAACAAGTCGAGATGAGCCATGACGAAAAATAACGAATCGCAGACAAGCTAGCCACCAAGCCAGTCAGTAGTAATAATTATTATTAATATTAATAATAATAATAATAATAATTTGCAACAGCAGTTATGGTACTGGATGCCCGAGCAGCACAAGCGATCAAACTAAGTTATATTCCTTCAGGTTGTGCTGAAGAATCGTATCTCGAACGGCTGCAAATACGAATCGTATATTTTCCGTATCTGAAAGATAAATAAATATTTGTAATTGCAAATCATTGCATTTAAATTTTCAAATCTATAAAATGTAATGTGTGTCTGTGTAAGCATTAAATTGCAACAGTTGAATATTTTTGGCAAGATAAATCAAAATATCGACTTGAAAAACAATAATACTGCACAGTGGAAATGTTCACAAGAGAATCACTAACACGAGTGAGAAAGAAATAAAGAAAGAGCCCAATAATTAATTGTTTGTCCAACATTCGGCTAGATGATCCGAATCAGAATATAAAAATAGTTGTTGTTAGCTGCGGTCAATTTTCGCTTTGTTGGGTCATTTTAGCGCGTTGCTTGCCCAAAAACGACCAAACGTTTAACAAGTATTTTTCACAACCATTGAAATGAATCCATTTTATTCTGATTACTCGCATTTTAGCCGTTTTAATTGAACTGCAATATAATTTTCCTCATCTTTGATTTCATCTTTTTTCAATAAGGACAGATTGTACATTGTATAAAAGATAATCATTAGCCGAATACATTGCAACAATAAGAAATATAAGCTGAACTGCTATTCTTATCAATAGTGATATATCAAGTTACTCTGTATAATAATGAAAAGGCAATTTTTCGCCTATTCTCTCTCTCTCTCTCTGTTTCTCTCTCCCTCCCTCCCTCTCTACCTCTCTCTCCCCTTCATCTCGTTTAAAAACGCCATCTTCTGCAGATTTCCTTCAATTTTTTACATTTTAATTGCCACTAGTAAAATAATGAAAATGAATAAATTTGGAAAAATAAATATACTACACATCACCACTCACGTAGCCTACACGACGAATCTATTTGAGCAAAATCAAAAAGACTCTTTATAATATCAGACATAATAATAATAAATGCAGCGTGTATTTGGTCGTTTTATAAGTATAAAAAGAGTTATTTTCAATTTCTCAACCTGTCACTCTCAATCAAATTCAATCTAAGCCAACCCAACTTAAATGATTGAAACATGCCAAAGAAACAAATGAAAACCACATAAATACATATATATATTTGTGTGTGTCTACATGTACGTGTACGCAATATAATATGTATTCAAAATAATACAAAGTATATAACAGTGCTTTGTCAATAAAAAGAATGAATGCACACATACACACACACACACACACACACACACACGTCACGTACACATGCACTGATGATCAACGATTCAGCTAGATATCAAGAGCAATAATTTTTCATCATCAGAATCGTCTGTCTGCTTAGACAAAAAGAGGGAAAAATCATTACCAGTCGCAACGCGCAACGCAGTCAACTAAACTACCTGCAAAGAGAAGTTGTGGTCGTTTGAGGATCAAAAAAAAAAGAAAAAATTGAAAATCACGTCAATTTGTATGCATGGAACGTTTCAATTTTATTAATGCTATTCACATGCTTGTCTAATTTTCTTATTATTATTTATTGCAGAAATAAATCAAAACTTTCATCTTTTTTTTTCCAACCAACCTTTGATTGAATTATTGGAGAAAAAGGAAAAATTAAACAAAAACCTGCATAAAGGCAAATCAAGTTCGAAACATTAGCAATAGTGACTGGACGGTATACGTAATGAAATGGAAATCGAACATGTTACCACCATTCCCGGGGGGATATGCAGACATATGTTCATAAATCGATAAATTAATGCAAGATAAATCTGCGTGAACAGTGGCTGCTCTATTGCGCTCGTCTGAGAAGGGAAAATCTGCAACCAAATCAAACAAACTGTCTGTGTCTCCCCACTCTCTCAGTCTCTCTCTCTTTGCCCCCCTCCCTGCCTCCCTAATTCTAATTGCATGAGTCGGCATTTTTCGCTGTATTTCAATTTATTAGCTGTGTAAAGAAAACATTTGAAAGTGATAAATAAAAGTGAAAAGCAAGAAAGAAAAAGAAAAATCACTCGACATTAACGATTCTGAAACTTAGCAATGGCAAGGCACAGAAAACCGCTTCCATCAATAAAGTGCAACATATGTCAATAGAGCGCGATTAGCTAGCCAGCTAGCTGCTAGCTAGTTAGCTAGTAAAGCTGGGTGGGTAGCTAGCTAGCTAGCTAGCTGGCTGGCAAGCTAACTGCCTAGCGCTGCCTAGTGTTCTAGTTCTGCCTAGTTCGTCATCAGCATCATCTCCTGTTGTCGATGTTTCTCCTACTACCGCTGATGCAGCAAAGCAAAAATTTTCAACAACTCAAAAACAATGCCTTTTTCTGATCAAAAGTAAAATGCAAATTCACTTTAAGCCAACAACAACAACAACACGCAGCATAAGAATTCTGCTTTAACCAAAAAAAAAAGAAGAAAATAAATAAATAGCTAAAAATCAACAAAACCAAATTTAAATTTCATTGATCAAAAACAAAAGAAAAATCAACACGACCACTACATCACCACTGGCAGCAACAGCGGTAGCAGTAGTACGTGTTACTTATTCCCATGGCGTTGCCGCCAAGCATCATGAACTTTGCATTCAGTCACTCAAATATGCGCATAAAACAAGAAGGGCATTATTTTCTAACGAACATAACCGAGCAAGCAAAGCAAGCAAGCAAGCAAGCGAGCAAGCGATGAAAGCATACACTAAATTGACTAGATTTAAATCCCAGCTTTTTGCTTTTGGTATCTCCAAAAGTAAAGTTCACTAATATAAGCACTGTGTAAAACTAATATGAAATAAGTTTATGAGGAAAATATTAAAAAAAAAAAAAAAATCAACCAAGCGAAGAAGCAAGCCGGCTGTCGCATTCGACATGACAACAGAATGTCACGCGTCTTTTCGGCGTCGAAATGTGTGGTGATCAATAAATTTGGTGGAAAAAATAACAAAAAAATCTGTTAAAGCTGTGAATGAAATTTGAAAACAATAATAAGCAGGAAGAAAAGAGCACGCAATTTCAAATATATTCACAACTGACTGAGGTGTGTTTCAAAAATAGCTAATTGTTGTACTTTTCTCTTTTTGCCATTTGTGTCCAAATGAATAGTCACAATAATGATACGCTCATTATTAGCATTGTGAACGCGTGTATGCGGTTATTAGCATGGTGAAACATTGGTTCGCTTGGAGCAATATTGTGCCAGTATAAACAGAAATAAATACCGACTAGGATGACAAAAAATGGAAAGAAAGTTATCACAAAATTGCCCAGCTTCTGTTGTAACGGATCAAACCCCATACTTACAGTACACCTTGAATAAGAAAAAAAAAGCATTCTACCTGTGGCGCAGGTGAAGTGCGAATAGATGATCTTGTCGGCATCGGGATTCAAATCGACGAACGTTTTCAAGATAAATTCCCGCGCGGCAATCGCGTCTCTGGGCGGACCTAAACGTACTTGTGCTTGTGTAAGCAAACAAACAAACAAACAAACAAACAAACAACAGAAATACAAAAAAATAATCACCATCGTATTCTGGAAAATAGTCGACCAAATGCGACGTCATAATTTTCTCTTCCAACAAATCCTTTTTGTTCAAAAATAGGATAACTGAGCTATTTTGAAACCACGGATAGGTGATTATTGTTCGAAACAGTGCTTTGCTTTCTTCCATCCGATTCTGGTGTCGGGGTAGCAAAGTGGAAAGGAAAAAAAAACAAGCAAACAAGTCATTTATCATAAATTAAAACAAATATTAATTATTAAAATGATCAAAACAGCGCGTTAAAGTCAGTTTCCAAAAAAGGCAACGCCGTATTGTGAAAAATATCAGTACCGGTAAAACACAAATCCGGCAAAAGAAGAGAAATGCGCTTTGGAAAGAAAAAAAAAATTTTTTTTTTTAAATAATAATAATACAAAAGAGAAAAATACCTCGTTGTCGCATTCTACCAAAACTTGGTCGTATTCGGACAAAGCGACAAGGAACATTATTGAAGTGACATTTTCGAAACAGTGGATCCATTTACGCCGTTCAGATCGTTGTCCACCAACATCCACCATTCTGATGAGAAGCAAAAAATTTTTAATCACAAATAATAATAATAAATGAATATAAAAAAAAATACCTAAAAATAATTTGTTCCAAATCGAACGGGTACTCGATAATGCCAGTTGTGGGGACACGAACGCGCAGAATGTCTTGCTCAGTAGGCAAATAGTTTGGCTGTGATATTCGATCTATGTCGCTGAGATAGCTACACAACAATAAAATAGTATTGTTTTTTAAAATAAAATCATAAATAGAATAACGAATGCAATAAAAATGATAAAAAAAAATATTTAAAAATTATAAATAAGCAGCATAATCCTTCACATGTATGACTCACTATTTGGCTGAGTCAGTCAGCTGGTACTCCCGCCGACGGTCGTAGACTTCGAGAATTCCTTTGTCGTTCCACAGATCTCTTATGTAAGAAACGTAAGGCTCTTCAAAAGTCGTCACCGACTCGTAATCTATGGCTCTAATAATAACAGCCTTTTCCTAGAGTTGGAAAATGACGAATAAATAAATAAATAAATAAACAATTCAAGTAGTAATAATAATAATGATAAACCTCGTTGGAAGGATCGCCGTATGGCACTTTCAAAGTATCCATGGCACGAATCATCGCCTGCATGGCCATAAAAATATTTTGAAAAACGACCCTAATCAATCCGCGCTTGTCCTCGTCTGAATAACCCGAACCGTGAATAATTTTCATCTGCTTAATAAATGTCGACTTTCCCGATTCACCAGTACCTGAGCAAGAGAAGCAATTATATATGTATGTATATATATATATATATATATATATATATATATATGAAATAAAAATTATATGTGAAAAAAAATTTTTTTTGTTTTCATCTTCATTTAAAAACAACAACTCACCTAATAGTAATAATTTCAATTCTCGTCTAGCATTTCGCTTGTCTCGTTGCAGCTGTTTCTCAATTTCGCGATTTATTCGCCTTTGCTCTCTGGCCTCTTCGCTGCTGCAGCAAGTCATCACAAATTCCTTCATCAGACCGTCCAACGCTACCGACTCATCAAGGAACGATCGCGTCGGGCAGCGTGTTCAACGGTCAAACTCTCACTCTCTCTCTATCTCACTATCTCACTGCTTGCTTGCTTGCTTGCTGATGATGCTGCTTCTGCTAGTGGTGCTTGTCAGCGGTCACAATTGCGGTAGTGGTTCAGTGGTGATGGTGGTGGTAGTGGTGTTGGTGATGCTGTTGCTAGTGGTAGTAGTGGTAATGATGATGGTGGTGGAAGTGGTATAGTGGTGGTGGTGGTAGTGGTGGTGGTGGTGATGGTGGTGGTGGTGGTGGTGGTGGTGGTGGTGGTGGTGGTGGTTGTAGTGGTGGTAGTGGTATAGTGGTGGTGGCGGTGGCGGCGGCGGCGACGGTGTTGCTGCTGCTACTAGTGCTGGTGCTGGTGCTGGTACCAGTGGACGAAGGCGACCACCACTGTGATGATAACTACGACGACAAGGACGACCACCACCACAACAACAACAACAACAACAACGATAACAACGACAACGGCTACGACAAAGGCAGACGATGAATTGAGGGAAAGAGTTAAATCAAACGGGTAAAATTGGCTTGTTCTGCTGTGCTGCTGCTGTTTGTTTGTTGCTTTTTTGGCTTCTCAAAAATAAAAATCAAAGCAAAGCAAACCGAACCAACGTGCTGGTGCAGTAGTTGCGTTGAGAGTTCCGGTGAGTGAGCCGGAGGCGGCGTCTAGACTAGCGCCGGCGGTTCAGGAGGAACAACAAACGGCCACGACGCGCGTCGACACTGGGCAGGCGACCGGCGGCCTGAATGGCAGTTGAATGCGGCTTACGACCATAATTTGCTCACCAATGCCGGGCCCCGCAAGCGTCCGAACCCATCGTCAAGCTAAAGCATCACTGTTCACAACTGACAAATTGGTATATAATCTGCGAAATCGACCAACAAGACAGCAAAGCAACACACCGATAGTATTTCCCATCACCAACAACCTAACCTACTTATCACTAATTAATACCAGCTACGGCCGGGCCATTTCTTTGCCAAAGCTTCCAGTCGTTGTTCATTAACGACAATTGAAACCTAAAAATTTCCACAATAAAATTAAATTAAATTAAAATAATTATTTATTTTTTCTTTATTTTAATAAGCAGAAAATCAGTGTCAATATTTTGTTCAACATTCACGGTTGAAAATTTCACTCTTTTCAACCAATCCGAACAAACAATCAAACAATTTGCGGTGCTCGTCAAATGAACTAGACAATTTTGTTAATTTTATTAATTCTAAACTGATAATTTGAAAATCACCTACGATCGTGCCTGGTCAGCGTCGTCTTCGACCGCACAACTTTGCCATAGAATTGACACTGTGTCACGTGTGATTTGAAAATAGTGCATTAAAAAAAATAATTCGCTGAAAATAAAACAAAAATACAACTTGAAAAATTCACAATCATCAATTTTTAATTTATTTTAATGGATTTTTTTTTATTATTCACTCGGCAATTATTACTTTTTTCACAAATTTTGCAGCTCTATTTGCATTTTATTGATCACTGCTTTTACTGATTTGTGTGTTGCGTGTTTGTTTCATGGAAAATTTTATTTAAAAAAAACACAAAATTCAAAAAATTTCAGTATTATTTACAGATGGAATTTGGAAAATTTATTTCCATAAAATGTAAATGCAATTAACGGTGAATGACGGTAGAGAAAGTGTTTACGAAAATGACTGTGCGTAAAATTATGTCCAACCAGCAAATATCAAACAATTCTTTATTTGTTAATGTTGAACAGTTTGAAACGCTTTGTTGAAAGCATTTTTATGCCAAACTTATCGTCGCAAATAAGTTGCAATGATTACTGTAACATAAGATCGTGCTTGTCATATTGAGATGTATACTGTAAAATTGTTTGTTGCTTAGCCTGTTTTGTTTATTTCTTTGTTATGGAGATTGAACGTGGATTGCGGCTGGAGCTTGCAAAAATCAATTAAACCAAAGAAGAATAAAACAATTTAACTTTCTGACAAGCTGCATGATTTAACAGTTTATCAATTTAATTAAAAATGATTGAAATGAAAAATCGATATCGTTGTGCAGCAGTAGGAGGACGCTTTTTGCACCAACTGGACGCATATATATATATATATTCGTTCAGGGAGAGAAGTTCATTGAATTTATAAATTGAAAATGTTGCTGAGTGGGGCTGAGTTTTCTCTTCGTTTTGCAAAATGAATTTTCCACTGCTCGTATGTACAACACAACATTGCCCTTGCTGTTCATGTTCAAAAGAGGCACACTGTAACACATTTTCACAGAACAAATAATTATTATTTGAACAAACTTTTTTTCCCCTTTTTCAAATATCTGATGATCACACACACAACGCTGAATCAATTAGTTTTTCAAATTTTACTGCAATATTCAAACAAAAAGTGGAAATGCATTCGAACCAAATGCCAAATGTACTTCGTCGTCGCCCTGTGCAAACACAGCAATGTTCAACAAACTAACAAATGACGTGTGTGTACATGTTGAACTTTTTTCTGAATAAAAAATCTTTCCCAAAGTGAAAATGATCACCTCTGAAATTTTTATCTAAAATGATAGCAATAAAGCAACAATAATGAACAATAAGCAATCGCTGCAATCGTTTGCAAATGCAAAAATAAAATTGCAAGTTGCAAATGATGAAGAAGAAAAAAAACAGTTGTTTTATTCAACAAACAACTGTGGCAGATGGTGATAAATATAAAAAGCCCACTCCACCAATGATCAAAAGCAGCGGAAAAAGGCTTGAAACGCATTGCGTAAAAAAATTTGTATCTATCTAAAAAAAATTGCATTGAAATCAAAATCAATGCAGTTATTGTCGTTCAATTATCAACACATTTCGAGATGACAGTAGAAAATCATCCATCTACAGCTAGCTAGCTAGCTAGCTAGATAGCTAGCTGAAAGTTCAAACAAAGAACATAATTTCTACATAGGTATTTATTGCTAAAAGTTTTCTTTGTAATTACCAAAAAAAAAAATATTAAAATGAATGATAAACTACATGAAATGAGTTAAAAAGCCTTTTTTTTGCAATTTCAGAAATAAATTGAAAAAGAAGTATAATATTTTTAAGTGTCTGAAAGCTATAAAACTGCATTTTTCTTCATAATGAAGAAAAAGATAAAAAAACAAATAAATCAATAAGAATAATAATAACAATAATGTAGTGATGCTAATAATAATAGTAAATAGTAATAATAAAAAGCAAGAAGAAGACGAATAACAGCAACATCGTTCTTCACTTTAGTCACCACCTTCTTTGTTTCTCGTTTTTTAAGTATGTAAAGGGAAATTTGAGCAAATTGAAAATATGCTCAAAATTTGCCTGAAACATATTAAGTAACAAAGAAAAGCAAAGAAAATGAACAATAAATTTCGGAACGATAAAACCGTAAACAGATATAAATTACTACTATTTGATTAATGTCATCAAATAGTAAGTGGTAAAGAAGATCAGGACAGAGAAAGAAACAAAAAAAAAAAGAGCCACCAGCCACATAGTGATGTATAAAAAGAGATATAATATTTGGCGATAATTAATAGTAATAAAAATAAGTAAGTATATGGATAGAAATTGGAAAATCAAACTTCCAACTCAGACGATCCAGCAGAAGTACTACAACAAATGATCAGATTAAATATGACAACATGATATGAAAATTTCAATTGCAAATAGAATTGTTTGATTGCAAGAGAACTTGCCTGGGAACGTCTTTGCCACCATAGAGACGTACCGCTCGACGACGCAGTCGTTCAACCTGCTTGATCTTGGTGTTAATATCACGAAATTTCGCTTTAAACAATTGCATTTGACCTTCCAACCATGTAACATGTTCACTCTCAACGATATCCATTTCTGTTGAAATTGAAAAAGTGAAAAGAAAAAAAATCATTTTAAAAATTCAAAAAAACAACAACAAAATAATACTAATAAATATGCTTACTCGTCTGTTCAAAATCAAACACCTTGTTCGGATCGAATTCTGGAGCAACAGCAACAATGTCTACTTCCTTTTCTAACATATTCAAACTAACATCTTTAAAATTCATATCGCTGTACTTGGATGGAAATTCTGTAAAACAAAAAATAAATAAATAAATAAATAAACAATACCTACAAATATATACATATGATTATAACATTTACATCATTTCAAATAAAAGAAGATAAAAAATTTTTTTTTTTTTAAATCATTTTCTTACCAATCTTCAATTCATCGGGTATGAATTTTTGCAAAATTTTAAATGGATTATTTTTTTCCTTTTTCTGCGGCGGCACAACAACATTATTGCTCGTCTTGCGTTGGCCTTTCACTGGCTGAGAGGACGGCTGTGGCTTTTTTGGCACATTCGGCTTTTTCTTCCCTTTGCTTTTATTCTTCGACTTTCCTCCTCCTTTTTTGGTATTTTTCTTCAACGACTTCTGACTCAGCTCACCAGTCTTAAAATGGACCACTCTCTTCAATTTTGTATTCCGTTTTCCGGGATCCTTCTTTCCTTTCTTTCCTTTCTTTTCCTTTTCCTTCTCCTTCTTCGTCTTCTTCTTCTTCTTCTTGTTGTTCACATCCTTCTTATTCTTATCATTTCCATTCTTCAAACTCTTATTATTACCGACTACAACATCCAATGAAGCACCATTTGCTGCTGTTTTCCCAGTCGTGCCATCGGTTCCTTTGGCATCACTTGCATTTGTCGCTGATTTACCTGTACCTGAGCCAGTACTCGTAGTATTGGTGGAGGAGGTATTTTTATTAGTTTTGCCTGAGTTATTGTTAGTACTCGTAGTAGTAGAACCACCACCATTTGAGCTAGTGTTACTAGTCGCACTTGGTGCAGCTGAAGTGCTACTTGCGGCGGCTTTTCCAGTGGCAGTGGAAGAAGTAACGGCAGAATTACTGTCCTTCTCATTCAATTTAGATGTTGTCGACTTTTTCGCACCTTTCTTAGTCCCAGCAGTAGTAGTAGGGGTCTTTTTCACTTTTTTCCCCACTTTTTTCTTCGCTACACTTTTCTCATCCTTATTCTTATTCTTCACAACCTTCACAACCTTTTTCTTGGTCTTTTTTGGCTTGTTAGCATTATTAGCATTATCATTGCCATCGTTGTTACCCTGAACATCACCCTCAGTTTGGGCATGGGCAGCTTCACCATCGTCATTTTTCGGTGTCTTCTTCTTTTTCTTTTTTGCCGCAGCAGCAGCAGCACCGGGCGTGGTGGTGTCCGGCTTATTAGCATCTTTCTTCTTAGCAACTTTACGTTTCGGTTTTTTCACTTCACCTCCACCTTGGCCTGAAGTGCCGGCAGCGGCAGTTTCTTCTTTCGCATCTTTCTTTGCTACCTTTTTGCCACTGCCTTTCTTCTTCTTCTTATTCTTGCTTTCGGCAGGCTTGTCGCCGGATTTTTTCAATTTGTCCTTCCCTTTTTTTCCCTCTTTCGCAGTTTCCTTTTTCGCAACTTTATGCGTCTTCTTTTTATTCTTCTTATTCGCAACTACCTTACTGCTACCATCTTTCTTACTGTCGTCATCATCATCGTCAGCATTATTCTTATCCTGCTTTTTACCTTTCTCTTTCTTGTCTTTGCTCTTTTTCTTCTTTTTGCTCTTTTTTTTCTTTTTACCCTCACTTTTCTTCTTTTTCTTCTTTTGAGGCTCTTCAATTTCATCGGCCACAGCCTGCTGCTCCTCTTGGCCACCACGTTCCTCTTCTACCACCACATCGCCCTGTACTTCTACCACTGGCTGCATCACTTCAACCGACTCTTCAGTCGATTCCTTCTTCATCTCAACCATATTCTTCTCATCTACCAACTCGGCACCATTTTCCGTTCCCAGTTTTTCACTGTCACTTTCCGCCGTTTCCTCAGCTTCCGAATCATATGCATCATCAGTGGAAATTTCGCTCGCAGTGAACAACTGTTCATTGTCAGCAACCAATTTCCACTGGTCCAGCTGAACAGATTCAACAGTTCCCTTTTCACCATGCAATTTCACCATTGTCGTCGACACGCTTGTCAAATCACCGGCGACGAACACTTTGCCAGCCGCAGAAGCCGACAATTCCGGCTTTTCCTCCTTCAACGACACTTCGGCGGTGGCTTGTTTTCGTTTCTGGACATTGTTGGATGAATCGTCCGACGACGCTCGCATCCCAGACGCACCGACCGTGACCAAGCAACGCTTCCTGGTCTCACCATCGCCAACCCCCACAGTGGAACCATCTTCGCTGACGGATCTACTCGCTTTACGTTTCGACGACGCTCGACCGACACCATCTCCAACCACCGACGTCGACTTGGCAGCGACAACGTTCCTGCCACGTGAACTCTTGCCAACAGCAAGCTTACGCTTACCAGACACTGCCGCCTCTTTACCCTTGCCACCGGCACCAGCACTACTATCAATACTACTAGTACTGCTACTGCTACTACTTTTACTAGCAGCACCGGCAGCAGCGGTACCGACGACCGTTTCGCTCTTCGCTGTATCCTTTCCCTTGCCAGTTTTGCCGGTCGGTTTCAACTTTTTTTTAACACATCCGACACCACCATCATTACCACCACCACCAGCACGCTTCAATTTCTTTTTCACTTTTGACGAAAGACCGTCATCATCACTATTAGGAGCAGCTGCTACTGCTTTATCACTAACGTCATTGCCATTCGGCTCCAACGCTTTGACCACCGGCAAAGTTTTCTGCTCTTCACCGGCTAGCACAAGACGCAACTTTTTTGTCTCACCCAAATCAGTTTCTAACAGCACCGGTACTGCCTCAGGCTGCTGCTGTTGCTGCTGCTGTTCTGCAACAATGCCGCCGCTTGCAGTTTTCTGGTCACCTTCTTTACGCGCTTCGTCTGAAACACTTTCTGCATATTTTTTTCTCTTGCGTGAAGCATTAGCCGAATCTCCGGCTGGAATTTTCTCAGCTAACGCCTTGCTGCGCATCCATTCCTATGAAATAACAAATATGCACAAAAATATTGTATACGGTAAGAAAAAAAAACACAACTATCCAACCTTTTCATTACGAGACGTAGCGCTTCGGGGTGTCACCGGAGTGTACTGTTTGAATGGAAAGCCAAGTTTTCGCGTAAAGTTTTCAAAACTTAGCAAAAAGCTAAAAAAAAAACACACACACACACACATACACTATCTCTTCTTCAACGGTTTTAAAATGCATATTTCTAATCTGCCAAACTCACCTCTCGTAAGCTCCTCGGACCGATTTAACCGTCAAATTGACGCCCATACTGTGAGACATTTTGTCGGTAATAATTTTCCAAAGATTTTTGTTGGTCACACGAGTGTATCCACCGGCGCGCATCACTTTTCTATAAAAGTGATACAAGTCCAAATCTTTGCCAGCCAGCATAGGACATTTGTTAATCGGCGTGTTGCGCTCGTCCATAAATTTGTACAAGCAAGCGACAAAATGATCTCGGTCCTCGTCATCGGCATCCTCTTCAGAATCAACATCACTGCTTTCAGCCGTCTTTGACGTCTCCTCGCTGGCAGACAGCTCACCACTGACGTCACGTACCGCAGATGTACCGGCTGCTAGCAAAATATCTTTATCCCAACCGCAAGGAAGCTTGCCTTGTTCAAGGTAAGCCCTGGCGTTCTCCAAACCTTGAATGGAAATGAACAAAAATGAAACCCAACAACCCAAGCAAAGCAGAATAAAAAAAAAAAAATTAAATACCTCGACGTAAGACAAAATTTTCAACTTCTCTAGCTTGCCAGTCATCGATATTACGAACCTCATTGGCAGTCACAACACTTCTGTAAAAGCAGAATAGAATTTTGAAATACGATTGCAGAAAATCTTGAACAATTTCAACATGAACAGTAAATGCAACAACAACAACAACGAGCAATTTCCACTACTTGCTATTCTATTCAGTGCAAATTTGTGAACTCTTTTTAACAGGCATATTCTTCAAAAAAATCATCACAAAAAATATTCAAACTAAATCATTACAAGGAGGCAATAAAAAAAAAAAAACAGTTTCCAATCGGTTCTTTTTCTTTGAAATTTTGCTCAGTAAATTTTAATTATCACTACACAACGCATTTCAAAAATGCAAATGCAAACCAATAATACTCACAATTCTCCGGTTGTGAAACTTCGCACAATGTAATCCGTAGTCGATTGACAATGCAAATGCGGAGCCGCTGACGAGTTGACCACCAACGCCGGAAAGCACTGATTAGTAACATCGACCGATTCACCTATCAACTGTTCCATATCCGGCAAGTTACGCTGCACAATGATTACAGCACCCACCACCAGATTCGTATTAACCGGAGCCGGAACAAGCGAAGCTGAACTACTTCCTAAAGAAACAATGAAAACAAAAGAAATGAATCATCATCATCATCATTCCACTGCAGAATCCAAACTCACCGGAATCACCGCCACCAACATTTGAACCTGCAAACTGCAACACTCTAGCGCCGCTAGTGCCCGCATCACCGCGCACTTGACTCTCCTGAAAGCACATAGCAAGTTAATAAAAAAAAATAATAATAAAGTGGACATTATTTAAATGAATAAATATCATTTAAAAAATAATCTAATTCAACACAAAAAACAGCAAAATTTAAAATAATTCTGAAAGATGACGTCAACGTAACAACAACAACAACAACAACAACGTATCTTTGAAAATAGTTACAAAATATAAAGCAAAAATCACAAAATCCTACCATCGGTGCTGGTGAAATGCTGGCTCTCAAGCAAAGCTGGTGTCTTCGCAAGGTTTGTTCGTCACCGTCGTCAAAATCTAAAAATAAGCATACAGAGCGAATGTGAGAGAAAAAAAGAAAAGAAAAGTGCCCGCCCGGCCGGCCGCTGTTGAACGAAATGCAGCACAACCGCCACAGCATTGCTTTGCTGCTGCTATATGTGCTCATTTCGCACATTCAAGCTTCAACAAATGTCAAACGTCCAACAACCGTCAACCAATCAAAACGACGCTAGCTAATTTTTGCCTCTTGTGTTTGATGTTTCAAACTTCAACGACAAAAAAAAAAAATGAAACCACTGCCCCAACCGTTGCTAACCAAGTTGGGTAAACTTCTCTGTGCACAATTTTCCATTGAAAGCAACAGAAACAACATCTCCTGCTTGATACAATTATTGAAAAATTGCGTTACTTGTTTGCTTTCTGTTCGTTTGTTTACCACCACTACCACCATCGTCGTATTAAGCCTAATCTCGCGCATAGGGTGAATTATTTTTTTTTTTAAATAAACCTTCAACTGTGCAATTGTGAACCTCTGTCCAATATAGTATACACCAGCACACGTTTGCGCCTACTGACAACACAAATTCGACTTAAACTTATGCGCAAAGAAGCCAACTGTGCAGCCACACCATTCTACAGTATGATTAGCAAACATTACTGCTACTTAAGTAAGTCATCTGAAAAAATTCGGCTATCATTTTTCTACATACTGGAAAAAAATTGTTTATAAATTTTTTTTCATTACAATAAAAAAACAACATCTCATGAATAGTTTTCAGATTGTAGATGCGACAAGAAAATTTTGAATTCAACTAAAAATAAAATCGCTTATTTCAAAGTCATCGCTGCTACTTACAAACGCTGATCAACCAGTTTGCGTGACTTAGTAGCTTGGAAAAGAAAAATTTATTATCCACATCCATCGCCCTTGACAAACTGAACCAACTATACTACTGATGTGAGAATAATTTTGCAATGCTGCATTATTATTGGTTTCGATAAAACGAAAAATTGAACATGCCGTTAAAAAAAAATATTGTCACACCCTATATTCAACCGTGCAGCAGAAATCAGTATTAAAAAAAAATCTTACCAACGGTGTAATCACTCTTATCTTTAACAACTTTTATTACACCTCGATTGTAACTACCGTTGTATGGATTGCGAAACCACACGTAATTTCCAACTTTTACATCACCAATGATGTTGTTCAATTCTACTTCAAAATAAGTGCCGTTTGAAAAAATCTGAAATTAAAACAAATAAATGCATACACGTTGGTAATTTCAAAACCGCAGCAAATATAATTTTAAAACAATTCGCTTAATTCAATTGAATTTTCAAAAAAAAAAATATCAACCAAAATCAATCACTTCGCTTTCATTTACTATTACATTCTTCATCAAATTACCCTTTCTTTCGTCATAAGTAGAAAAAAAAAATTAAATTATCCTGCGCAGCAAAAAAAAATTCAATTTCACCGTTAACTGTTAAACGTAAAACACTCGCTAAGAAAAAAAAAACAATTAATTCAGTTAAAACCTGGTCAAAGCGCTTTGTGACATCACAAAATAAAGTACGCGCCGTTTATCGATTTCAAATTGCGTCTTCAAGCTGAGCAAACAACCAAAACGATCTGCTCATCTAACATCATAAAAATGTAATTTACTGTCCAATTCGTGCAAATGTTAACGTATTTAATATTGCCAAAATTTTTAACTATATGAAAATACAGTGCAGAAAAATCAAAAACACACATCGCAGCACACTATTCAAAAAAAAAAAAATTTACCAAACTTTTTAAAATTAAAAGTATCTGACATTGAAATGATCAATTAAAAAAAAACTTAAAAGAAACAAAGCCTAACCATGAAGTACACATATGCATTCATAAATCTGATTCTCCAAATTCTACTTTAATTATTCGGTGCAAAATGCATGCGTGTGTTGCAGCTATAATTAAAAAATCGAAAATGTCTGCAAGCACTAAGCACAGACTCATCAAAAACAGAAAAACAAAAAAAAAGTTTAACTTATGCAATAAATTTAACTAAGCGCATAATAGTGGAACTAACAGAAGAAAAAGTCGCCGCCAATTAATTTAAGCAAAACACAACGGAAATGTTTAAAAAATCACTAAACGCTATTTGTCCACCAATTGGTGGTAACATATTTTACAAAATTCGCACTGCTTTCGTGTCTAAATGCCCATCCACTATGAAAATCATCTTATCCCATGAACTCAAAGCATAGTATGAATCTAATAATAGTCAAGCGCAAATACACTTGAACATCTATTCTTCGCTTTATAAAAAAAGACAAAATCAAATGACTATGCTCTTACAAACGAAAAATTATTCAAAATATACAAGTTACAAAATTAAACAACCTTTAATACTGATTAATGTAAAAAAAATATACTTCTACAAAGTAATTGATCACAAACCTTGCAATTTAAGTGAGGAACGACTGCCTTCACGATCGCCTGGCAAAAAGAACCTTTAAAACGAGCACTGACTTCGCTACCAATTGGAAAAAATAACGGGTCTAAGGTATTCTGAAAAAGAAATAATTTTAAATACTGATGTATGTTACACTTTCATATTCAATGTTAGTTATCATTTTAAAAATATTTAAATTTAACATGTGTAAAAAATCAGCATATTATAAAAATCAAAACGCCAAGATTAAGATTAAAAAAGCGGCGACAAATTTTTTTTTTGAGGGGGGGGGTAAAATAAACATTAAAAGCAATTCATACTAACTCATCACTTAAATTACTGTAGCAGCAATATTCACGAAACTAGTAAAACTAACGTTAAAATAATAAACAACTGAAATAAAACAATTTTTAAAATACTTTTAAAATCGTGAATTGAAAAAGTATGACAAAACGCATTATCAAACAAAAGTAAATTTTTATCGTATGGTGATTAATGTACATCGATATCACTCAAGCAGATTTTTTTCGTATACTTTGAAATATTTCCAAAGCATGTTACTTACTGCCCTTATAAAAAATTTATTTACGCAACTAAATTTCAAAAATACATATGTAAATTTTACAATACAATAACCACTTCCTCTTTACTCATTTAATTATTAACTTTTAACCAGTGACCATTTAGCAATTAAACTTTACTTTACATTACTTTAAATAAACATAAAAATAATACAATTAAACCAAAGACAAACATCTGAAACACAAAATTTCAAATTCTCGTAACCCCAATAGAATCTATGATCAGAAAACATCAAATGTAATGCATTCAATTAGACTTGGTGATGTTTTAAACAACTTTTCAATTTTTAACCATTTGACTTGTGACAACTTTTAAGATTTAACTATTTGACAAACTATAAGACAGAATTATCGTGACTGTTTAAAGGGTACACAAAAGATAGCTTATCTTAGCTGTCGAGCATAAAGTTAACGTACTATTTTTGAAAACAATCTGAAAAGGTACATGAGCAAAAGTAACAGAATGTGCTTGACGTAAACAAAAAAGTTATACAGTTGGAAACTGAAAGAAAAGCCTAACCAAACCTTATCATTTATGTGATGGAAAATTGGTTTACGTTTTTATCATTTTACTTTCAAAATTTATTCTCAACATCGACGACTTTACAATACATGTAGGATTACAAATTTTATCGAAAAAATTTATTTATTAAATAAATATGTTAAATTTTAATTAAAAAAAAAATAATAAATTAAATTACACCGTCAACAATTTAAAAAAAGTGGACTTCGTCATAAAAATACGCTACAACATATTCAATGGACAACTCAAGAAAAAACAAAACTTTTAGATTATTCATATTCGAAAGTAAGAAAACAGAAATGTTATTTTTTAAAACCTGCCCTAAAATGATTAACTTAGCCTTATAAAAATGAATTACAGATCAAAAGACAACTTGCGGAAATATTTACAAAATAAGTTAATAAAAGAGGAAAGCGTATTACTAGATTTAATACTGATTTTTAGACGAATAAATTAATCATTACCTTGCTCATTTCTATTTTTCAACTGGTATTATTGTCGCTGTACGTATTCCAAAAGATGTCGTATGATTGAATCACGCACTCCACGACAGACTAAAAAATCAACATTATACGTTATATAAAACATATCACTCTTTGAAACAACTGCTATCATTTTCATAAAGATAACAGGCATTAGCTATAAGCCAAAAGTAAAACTAAACAATTAACAAGACACGCAAAACAGACCAACTAAAGACTCGACCGCAGCCTTCCCGCTTGCAGTATAATAATATCCTTACAGTAATAGAGTTTACGATTCGAAGTGTGCCTAACTAGGTCATTCTGTTCTAGTTACCTGAATCATTGTTTAGAGCGGCAAAGCACTCCTATAATAATATAACAAAATATAATATATGAATTATTTTTTTTATTCATTAATTTCAGTTATATAAAAGGCACATTTATATTCTTACTGTAAATTAATAGAACATTTTTCTAAGCTAAATTAGAAATATAAAATTCAAAAAATTGGCAAAATTCACTTAAAATTTTAAAAATATTAAAATTATTCAGCGAATGATAATAAATCATGGTTTGAATTTTCAATTCCAATAATTCAATTCTTATAAAGTACCGTATCCGTAAATTGAAAATTGTGTTGCAAAAATTTTAAATAATGTTTGAAATTATTTTTAAGAATTAATTATCACATAAAAAATTAAAAAATTTACATTTTTGCCATTACATATTTTTATTTCACGATATTAAAGTACTTTTAAAGTGTTTAACTTTCCGTTTAAGGTTTTGTATTTGAAAGCATTTAGTTAAAATTAAACATAAATTAATTAAAAATTATAATTTATTTATATGTATTTATAACAATTTTTTAATTTTAAAATTTTAGCAACACTTTCAACGACGTATAAAGATCATTGTTATATAAAGTTTTAGCTTCGCGCTTTACACAGTTTTTAGGGAAAATGTTTCCTAAACAAAATAGCAAATAAGTTTCAGGTAGATAAATCAAATAAATAGAAAGTTCTGAAATGTCTCGACGATTTTAAACTTTGCATGAGGTAACTCAGATACTGATAAGTCAACCTGCTATCACGTATTACAATTAAATTCTTTTGCTTGCTCAAACTGGTAAGCTCGAACCGACTAGCTCATTCTTCAATGTCATCAAAATAATCATATCAATTCATTTGGCAGTAGCTTATCAAAAGTGCAGGCAGAATTTTTTCAGTAAATATATCACATAAATTATTTATTCACCAAAAGCAAAGTAAACATTCAAGTTAACCAGTTTCAACATGGAAAAAAATTGTAATTAAAATCTGTGGGAGAGGTTTGACATTTGAGATTTCAAGCGATGCCCGATTTGAATATTTTTATATTTTATTCGTTACTTTCACAATGGCAGATGTTGCTGCTAGCTAGCCGCTTCGATGTTAGTTAATCTGTTTGAACAAGGGAAAAAAATTAATTAAAAGCCGTGGGAGCGGTTGACATTTGAGATTGCATTGAATATGCTTCTGTTCTGCTCGTCATTCTCACAATGGCAGAACTACACCCATTCCAATCATCTATGACCAAGAAGCCTCCGCCACATCCGATGATCCATCTACCTCAGGCCAGTTCCTGGTTTTTATCAACTGCAAAACTGATGCTACTTCTTTATTTTACTTACTGAAATTTATTAAATAAACAATTCAAAATTGCAATTTCATTTGTATACTCTACAGAAATAACAAATGATATAGATTACTTCTAACAAATTGAGAGAAAATTACTATAAAAAATTTTTCAAAAGTAAAGCATGATGAAAGACTTCAGTTTAATTAAGAAAACATTTCCCAATTATTCACCACTGTCAGTGACTTTCTTTTGTTTACTTTTGTAATCATTCAAAGCGGCACTAATAGCTTCCTCTGCGAGCACTAAAAAAATGAAAAACAATTATAAATACACAAACTGCAAAATAAACAGTTTTTACACATTCATATAAACATAAGAATACTGCATCATAAAAATAAAATTATAAATGATATAAAGTAAAACAAAACTAACTAGAGCAATGTAATTTAACTGGAGGGAGACAAAGCTCCGCTGCAATTTCATGATTCGTTACTTGCAATGCTTCTTCAACCTAAAATGTTCCATTTGTAAGCTTTTAGCAAGGAAAAACGTATTTACACATAATTACTGATTTTCCTTTTATCCATTCTGTCGCAAGACTGCTACTTGCTATGGCAGAACAACAACCAAAAGTTTTAAACTTAGCGTCCGTTATACGACCATTTTCATCAACTTTAATTTGCAGCTTCATTACATCCCCACAAGCTGGTGCACCAACGACACCAGTACCGACATTTGGATCTGACTTATCCAAAGATCCTACATTTCTTGGATTTTCATAATGATCCAAAACCTAAATTTCAACCAATGCAACTAAATTTATTCTTTATATCAAATATTAACCCGCATGAAACAACTTACAAAACGAAAAATTAATTAATCGCTTACATTTTTATGATAATTTGAAACAATTAAAATGCCAAATTCGCTTTTGACAAAATTTAAAATTTTTAACCGATGCACCAATGCCATAACAAAATATTTCGAAGTAAACAATATACAGTAAATAATAGTGAAAATTACGTTCACCTGAGCTGTAAACATCGCAAATATTTTATAACTTGTGGCAATTTGCACTTTTAAAACATAATAAGCAAATGCCTAAAATTTAAAATTTTTAATGAAAAGTTTCAAAATTTAAATATTATGAAAAATGGATATTTAATAAATAACAAAGATATTCACAATTTAATAATCTACTAAAATTTGCTGGTATCGTAATATTCGAATACTTATTGCTCATTAATTATAGACGACAAAGTAGGGAACGAAAGTTTTCATTCTAAATTCAAATCTACATCATAATTAAAATTATTTACAATAACATTCTAAAGAATTAAAAGAATCGAAAAAATGCAACGCAATACTCTACATAATTATGCTGTGTAAATCAAGTTTAACAGCGTACTAACGGTAAATTAATAAAAAATTTTCTTAATACATATAAAATAAGAAAACATAAAAGAAATTGTAAAGTTATCATAAAAATTATGCAGTTAAAATAAAGCAAATCACATAACATTGCCATTACAAGTAGTTATTTATGCAGTTATGAACCTTTTTCAAAGTATAAAAAGCTTTTTGATTTTTAATTTACATTGACAATGAGAGTATGAAGAAGTGAAAATTATTTAATTTACATGTATCATTCTTTGATTGAAATTAATCAATTTAAATTATTTTAACAATGGGAAAATGAAGAAAAAAAGATAAGCAAATGTCAAAACATTGTGACGGGCCAACATATAATATGATTGGTACTTTGGCCTCCAGAGTGGCAATTCATGCACACCATTTGCCGCAAATAGTAACGTCGGCCTGAGATAAAAATTTGCCGCCTAATTATGCATCAGATCAGGTAAATTGCGCCATCGGGACAATGCAACAGTGGGAGGGATATGTGCTGCTTTAGCTTATCAATACGTTGGGTGATTTTATGTTAAATGATAGAAATGAATCTGTGCAAACCAAAGAAAGAAGCAATTGTTGAATGTTTTACAGCTATATTTTGCTATTGTTCAAAAAAATTTGTGATCTTTTATTATTTCTCATCATTTGTTATTTTGTATATTAATTTTTTTCAAATAAAATGTTGTTTATTTGTAAAAATATTGTACTTTGTTGTTAATATTTTGAAATACAATTTTTTTTCAATATTTCACTCATATCTATTGATGAAATGCACAATTCAGTAAACTACCGTAACTGATAATTAGGTATAAATTGTCAATTGTAACAAATATAGTTTATAATTTCAAATGAGTTACATTTTTCCAAAAAGAAATATGAAAATTAACGTGTGAAAGAAAAAAGTTTTATTTCCAAATGTATCATGAGAAGTTTTACTTTCTTTTCAAATGATAAATTGCAATTGTCATCGTAAACTTTTTCCCGTTGAAAAAGTTAAACATTGAATTTTGATTAAAAACATTTTTCAACAATGCTTGATCAGGGACGCGTGAAATGCTTTTTATGAAGCGAAAAATTTTCCACATAACCATCACGTCCGTTGACAATTGTGAAACTTTGTGATGTTTGTCTTTGAACTGGAAAAAGTATAAATCGTTAGCTATTTTGACAAACGCAACGTCAATTGAATCCAAATGTAAACATCTGCTTTCTTCCACCAAGGCAAAAAGAGCAAATTTCACTTTGCATCTATTTGAAATGGCTTTTTATACAACTCGTGATAAATGTGAAAATGTTTCGAATTCTATTTTCAGAAATTGATTGATTGTTTATACAATTTTCAAAAATAAAATATAAAAAAAAAGTTGAATTTTGTTTTCTATTAATCTTGTTTTTATAATTTATATCTTTTTGGAATTGTATAAATTATGAAATTCGTTTTTTTTTATTTTTTTAATGGAAGAAAGAAAATTGTTGCTTTGACAAATAAATGGAAACATTTTTGCTGTCGTATGTTGAATGTTTTCTGATAAATTCGAGATAAATATTTTGCTAGCTTGCCTGCTATTGCAATTTGAAAACGAGAAGCTCATGTTGATAAGAACAGAAATATGAATATCAGTACAGTAATCTCAGTTTTGCATGTTTTTTTTATGTTGTTGTCAACAATTTCAAAATGATCAATCAATGCATATTTCAAGCGGGTTATTTTTTATTTTTCTTTCTATTAAGGAAACAAAAATGATTTCAGCTCATGTTAGCATATAATAAAACATTACAATTTGTTTAAAAAATGTTGTTTTCAAATTTCAATAATATTTTATTTCACAAAAAGTAGTGCAATTGAATTATGCATACAGCAGAGATGAATAAATATTGCCGTTGCCGGTAACAGAAGAAATAATGAAAATGTTTCATTAACGTCGCCATTATTTGACTTTTCTCAGCTAGTCAGCGCTTAATAGCTTCAAATTAATGTTTAACATTTGACTAATCGTCGCCAGAGGATGATCAGTAATAATTGTTTATGACAAGGAACATTTTTATCGTGATGCTTTAGAGTTGATGCCGTGATTTAGTGATTACTGTAGCCGGTCGAAGATTAAAACAAAATTCTTTTTTCAAATCACTGCTTATTTCAATTATTTTATACTCATGAAAGAATATATTTTTATCAAAGATAACGAAAACATAACGTAAACAAAGTTTAATCTCATTTTCCATAAGACGAAGAATACTTCTTTTTTTTGATTAAATTTATTTGCATTGATAATAAATAGTATGATGACGTAATTCAAAGAAAATAGATTTCGAATTTTAATTTGATTTTAATTGAATCACAGTTGAAATTGACAATTGTTTAGTAAACAGTTGGAAGAAAATAGAAGAAAACACTGCATAAGCTGAATAATTTTCACAAAATTTCACACATTCAATTTTATTGCATCTTCAATTATATTGAAAGTTGTACTCTGTTTCAAACGTGAATAAAACATATTGATCGTTGAGCTTTTTCTTGCTTTTTTTCCCTAAGCATCCTGCACTTTCATCAGATCAATTAATTTCCATCGTTGTCGTTGTTATATATATATATATATATATATATATATATGGTTTTGTTTCTATTCATATTGCAATTGTTGACATCATAATCAACTGCCGATATTTGATTTCTTTCACTTAAAGAGATGCTTAAAATTATGCTGATGTTGTTTGGTCAATTTTTGACGTTTAATCGCAGAATTTATTCATTTGAAAACAGATGCATAGCCGCCGGCAATAGCTGCTCTGATCACCAGACACATCGTTCAAAACAAGCTTCTTTGTACTTTTGAGCTCAGCATTTTCAACAAACCAACCTCACCATGTGCACAGGAAGAAGTTTATTTGATCAATCAATTCAATTTTATTCAACAACAATAAAATATCCAAAATTAAACTTTGAATTTGAATTGACAATCACGACAAAGTGTCCCTAAGACGACAAGCCATTTTAAACGTAGACGGAAAATCAAAATAACTAACATAATTCTATGAATGAAATTGCTGCTTTATATGTATATTTGTTTTCTTTCTAATCGTTGTAACATTCATTGAAAGATTATCAATTTGCCCAAGTAGAATTTCATTGATTAAAATCCACTACCATCATCACAACTATTGTAGTACGGAGGGGCTGTAAAAAATTTTTTGAAAAACAAAACCGATAAACAAATTTAAATTATACATAGTTTATTTGTATTGTTTATGGAATGGTTTGAATGTTAATAATGCATGTTATGACAAATTGATTAGATAATATCAACGTTGAGATTTTCTGTCCAACTAATGGGCTTCAAATTCAAGCGAAGCTGAACATTAAAAAATTTATAAACGGCAATTGAAAATTCAAATGTTAATTTCTGCCGTTGATCATTACTTTTTTACTCCCAAATGATAAATTTTGAAATTCCAATTTCAACAGCACTCACATTTTTGCTCGTCTGCACCATTGAACAAATATTGCACAAAACATTGGCTGAGTTTCGTTTGTTTTAAATTAGCGTTATTTAAAGCGGCATGTTAAATATTGAACAGAATATTTAAAGTGATCATAGCCAAATTGAAAAGAAAACCATACCGTACACATGCTTGTTTACAACCTTTTCAATCTCACTGTTATTATTTATGTAATTGACAGCATTGACAGCTTTCACATTTTATTTCCCAAGCAGAAAGTAAGTTAAACAATGAAAACTCATTCATTGGCTCTTCCTTCTTGCAGAATTTCTTTTAATTAGACTATTACATGTTTTCATATAGATAAGCCGGCAGCAGAACAGTAACATAATCTCCATTCCGATAATCTTCTACATGCTATAGACCGCTTGACCTAATTTTACGCGGTAGCATTTGTTTGCTAACAAAATGTTCAATAAAATGTAATCAATGATGCATATTTTGAAACTGTTCTGCCCAGCATTTCCAGAAGCACAAGTATTTTTATCTTAAACTGGTGAATGAAGATTGAGTTAAATAAATAATTTGATATTCATCAAGCGTTCATTATCATTTGCTTGGAAAAATTTGTTTCTGGCAAAATAATTTCACTATTCAACAATTTCATTTTTCTAAAATTAAACTTAAATGCATAAACAAAAAAACCAAAGAAAGAATTGAAGAATATGTCGATTGTAATATACGAAATGAGTTATTTTTTTAAATTGGCTAGGGAATTTTGCTTGAAATTAATGATCATGATTAAATTTTTCTCTGATGCTCTCCGTTATTTGTAATAAGCAAAATGCAAGTTTTCAAAGACAGTTTAAAATTTGATTTCTTTTTGGAAATTCTGACGATTATAAAAAATATTATTCATGTTATCTTATTTTAAACATTGAATAAAAAACGGAACATTTTCATTTACATAATTTTCGATAAATATAACAATGCTTTGATAAGTAGTATTTGAAATTATTTCCCCATTGACACGGTGATACAATTATGCTTTTCGATGACTGACACCTTAATCAGAATGATGACAATCAAGCTTTACACAGGTCAGTTTATTGTTTCAATATTTTTGTGTTAATCCATCAACGACCTGAGATGATTGAATGAGATCGTTGTCCAACAAACTGACAACTGTAAATATGTGCAGTTTACTTTGCTGTTTAAAAGAAGCAACGTTTGACAACGTTGACGTTTCTACATTGTTTTTCAAAATAAACAAGCAGATTAACTTTTTTTTTAATTTTAACTCATTGCAATAATTTATTACTTATTCATCATGCTCATATAACAATGTTGAAGACAACAGAGCGCAGTTTCAATTAGATACTTCATTTATCATAAAGACAAATCTAAAATTGCAGCAAAAATAAAAAAGTTACAATCTGTTATGATAAAAATAAAAGTTGTAGCATTTTAAAATTATTCTGTGATTTTGAAATTAGACAACTTTTACAAGTGTTATTTTGTATAATGTTTAATGATGTTACATTTTTTGATTTTCTCATTTCACATGCAGTGAACTTTTAAATTTGTAACTACACAAAAGCACCTGAAAAGCTAAAAAATTACAAAAAGTAACATATAAACATTACAGTATATTTGAGAATAAAAAGACAAATTAAGTTATTTGTCATGTGAATCTCGAAGCAGAAACACTAAATCGAAATATATCAAAAAATTTATTTAAAAAATAAAAGTAATTATTTTAATCAAAAAATCTGTTTTTTATTTTTCATTTCTTGTTAGTGTTATTTACTTTACTTTTAGCGAACACGTGACCCAGTTTTGTAATGTGGCATGTTCAAGTAGAATATTATATTAATTTGATGAATTTTATATGAACAAAAACCCATTAATATTAATTATATTATTTTTTGTTAATATCTATTATATATTGCATTAAAATTGTTTACAACCTGAAAATCTTTCACTATTCAAATTATAAGGGACTGCTCTAAATGCAATTAAAAATATAGTTATACCTAAAAAATTAACCTTAATATTTTTATAAATTAATATATAAATTAAAAAATAGGTGCATCCGTTTAAAACATTGAAAATTACAAGCGACCTAATTCTGTAATTGTTCAACACAAGCTACATTTTTCAACTAAAACATTTAAGACTGCGTAAATCAATAATTATTCAATTTATTTTCACTTTAAACCATTGCACCATTTTCTGAGTGTTTAAATATAAGTTTTTATACATTTATAAAGTTGTATATGCAGTTCGACTCATTTTATATTTACTAATGCATCGACAATAAAAACATTTGATGTTTTTAAACACTTTATTGTCTCTCTAAAACTATATAGGCCGCATAATTTCAAAAGTAAATGGGAATATTTTTAATCCAAATATTTTAAACTGTAAAATTGTATTTTTTTGCGGCTCAATAGACATCGTCATCTTCGTGTTTGCGTTTTTTGCCACGAACTAAAGGAAATATGCATTAATCAAGCACAAATCGAAAACGGTCCTCAAACCTTCTGGTACAACTTCTTCCTCGTCTTCCTCATCTTCTTCGTCTATTCCGTCATTGTTCATATCTTCTTCGTCCTCTTCCTAATAACAACAATGAAATTTCGAAGTCACGTTTTACATCCCAATCTATATATTAGCCCAATAAATTTTGCAAAGTTACCTCGCTTTCTGGTTCACCTTCATCCTCATTTTCAACCTCTTCGCCATCGCTTTCTTCTACTTCAGCTTCCTCTTCTTCTTCGTCTTCATCTTC
This sequence comes from Trichinella papuae, assembly GCA_001447755.1. Classification (NCBI taxonomy): domain Eukaryota; kingdom Metazoa; phylum Nematoda; class Enoplea; order Trichinellida; family Trichinellidae; genus Trichinella; species Trichinella papuae. The sequence continues at coordinate 241,190 of JYDO01000021.1, read as the reverse complement.
CTCATCATCGCTTCCTCGTTCTTCGTCTGTAAACAGAAGCAATTAAATGTTTTTAAACAAAAGTACCAAAATGCTCACCATCCTGCTCTTCATCTACCTCTTCTTCCTCCTCATCTAAACATAGCAATGAAGAAATAAAGCAAATCGTCGTTAAATATATTTCTACCTTCAATATCATATTCTGCATCTGAATCCTCATATTCGTCATTCGCATCCACTCCGTCAACGTATTTCAATTGAGGAATCATCGCAAAAATCCTTTGTCGATAACCCTCCTCGTCGGTAACACCACAGTTGAACAAATCTAAGTGGGTCAAGTTCTTCAGTTCCTTCTAAAATAACTTTTTTCTAATAAAATGATTTTTCAAACATTCACTGTGCTTACCAAGCATTCCAACTGCTCGAAATCATTGATCTTATTTCCATTTAATTGAATATGCTTCAAATTCGGACAGTTTAACAAGTTTTCCAAACCATTCGCAATGAAATTGTCACTCAAATCAATCTAAATTTTAAAAATTGCCCAAATACATTGATCATGATTGCTTAAATTAAAGGCATTAACAAACCTTTTTCAACGATTCTAACTTCGGAAATTTTTTCAAAGACTGAAGACCAACATTAACCAAGCTCAACTCTTCCAAATTAACAAATCGTTCACTTAGCTGCTCAATGTCTGGATTACGACAATTATCCAAACATAAAGCTACCATCTAAATAAATCAACGCTGTCAAGTATATTGCACAACAGTTATAAATAAAATAGCTGTGGAAAAGTGAAAATATTTAGAGCATTCGTCACAAAAACATGAATTAAGACAAACATTCGCTTTCATCGCCAGCATGCAACTTACCTCTTCAGGTTCACGACCTTTCATCGCTATTTGCAAAGCCTGACTTGTTTTCGCTTTATCCATTTCGAAGAGATCTGCAACTGAAATTGCAAAATCGACCAGCTCACACGAACCAAAAATTCAAAATGACAGAGAGAACAAGTCAAAAGAGGATGGCACGTCGCCAATTCCCTAAGTCGGAATCTGATTGGCTAGTAATGACGCCATCTCATGAACCGACCAATAGAAAAAAAGAAGCTTCCATCTTGATTATAAGAAACCTATTTGTTACAAAAAATACAGTAAACCATTGTTTTCCTTTAATTAATTGCTGTTTGAAATTTTTAACATGAATAAAATTATTCTTGACATATTTAATTTTAAAAATTTTGCAGTAATTTTGTTGAAAATTAATTTTTATGATTCATGAAGTGAACATTGCATTGGTGTTGCAGAGTTTTTAACTGTACAAATTATACCATCGTGCGCTGTACTTTATTTGTAAATTTTACAAAAAAAATAATTTTATGTTAAAATATCAAAGTTTTAATATTTATTTTGTTTTGTAATTTTCAGTTTATTTCATTATATTTTCATTTTTATATTTTTATTGTCTACGCTAAGATTAATCTTCGCCTTTGTGTTTATCGTTAATTTTTATATTTATTATTTTATACTGAAGTATGAAATCATATTATATAAATTGTCAATTATTAAACAGAGAAATTGTGAAATAAAGTGATACGAAGGTACACATAACACTGCACATTAGACTTTTGTAGTCTTGATAATTAAATTCATAATTAATGATAACTTGCAAGAACTCATGGCCTTATGATCTTAATAGATTTTAATTTTACCATTTTTAAATAATTTGTGATACAAAATTGTAATAAAAAAAATTTTAAATAAAATTTACTCAGCTTGATCTTGATTGTTCTTATTGTATTTGTCATATAATTTTATTTTGTAATTTAATTAGTATATTCAGATTGGCAGTAATTTCAATTTTGATTTGATTTTTTGATAGTCAAGTTTTTTAAAATATGTTTTTTAAAATGTTGGTTTGTACTACGTCTAGATATAGATATATGCATATCTATGTATTTGTTTCGAAGAGTACGGTTTTTATTTAAACAACGAAATTTTGTTGACAATCATTTTTTTTCATTTGTATTGAATTTTAGTGAATAGAAAAGCATAATGTTTATTAGTTTTTACTAATGAGAATTTCTGTTTTTTTGAATTTATTGTATGATAGTTGATAATTTTTACATTTATAATTAATTTCTTAGTTAATGAAGTATGAATTCTGGAAATGCCGAAGATGAAGAAGACCAGAACCTTTTGGTTGCTGTTGAATCTTTACGTGAATGGAAAGTATACGATATATCATTCACTGGTGTCGAAAGATACTTGCAGTATGTTTTATTATTTTATACTCTTAATGATGTATAGAAATTTATATTATAGACCGTTGCATTACAATGACCACGTGGCTGAGTTAGCACATAATGTTCGATGGTCACGACTGGTTGGTAATAGCAGCAGATGTTTGTCAAATATAGGTAGAACAGAAAGAGTTGATGATCCAAGTTCAGGTCGGGCTGCTTGGGATAACGTTGCGCGATCATTGCAGTATGCATTTTCTGTTTATCTTTATCAATAATTAAGTTTCAGTTTTTAAATTTCATAATTCTGCGTTGTAATGTTATAGCTGTTATATTTGTATTTTTTTTTAGCATTTTTTGCTGTTTTTGTTGAATAATTCAGTCGATTGAAATGTGAAATTTGAATTATTTTAGTTCTGCGCTTACAGAGATGGTTGTTTTGATGGATTTAATAAAAGTTACATTGACTGGTCGGTACATGACCTTCGACGAAGCATTGCACGATATATCGTCAGACGACGGCAAGCCAGTGTTTAGAAGTGGTGAAGCTTACGCACTGTTTGCCAAAAGAAAGGTAATTTAATTTGAAATTTATGTACTGTTTCTTTTTTATGTATTATTTTTTGAAATGAATTTATTGCTTTTTTTTGCTCAGGCATTGTCAATTACAAGTAACGTTTTGCTTGATTTTGTGGGAAAACAGAAGCAAAAGGTAAGCGGAATAGGGTCGATTCAACAGGCAATGCAACCGGATGAAGAGTCGACATATTTGCGCGAAATGGCTGAAATGAGAAAATTTTGGCGTTTGAAAAAGTCGAAAAATTCAATCATCGGCGATTTATCTTACGGTCATTGTATGTTTGTTTATTTACTTTTATTTATTTTCTGTATCTGTTTCTTTTTGTTTGTGTGCTTGAATGGGCGGTGCAGGTTTGCCAAAGTTTCCTCCTCAGTCGACATTTGAAATTTGTCGTAAGGAAAATTGGTCGAACGCGGGAAAGCATCCTTCAATAGAGACGTCGACGTTGAAAATTCTGTTGCCAGACGATTTGAAAGATGATCGAAGGTTGAGGGTGCATTTAATGACTGGCAAGCATTTCCTGAAATTAATTCCGTATATGCGTCTGTGTGTTTCGAGTGCAACTTCATTGGAATTAACAAGCAAGCCTGTTGTGACCTGGCAGGACAGATTGCAAGTGGCTCAGTCATCGATGTTCTTTCGAGATTTGTATTTAACGGTATTGGTCAATTTTATACAGATCACAACAAGCAGTATTTTTTGTTTTTTGGTCTGAATTCTTTGTTGCAGATTTGCAAAGAAACGATGGTGTTCGATGATAACACGTCATTCATGTACAGAGATTTCCTCATATTAAGGTTGGACAACAATCATGCTTTGGTTATTTCGTTGTTTTCAACAGCAGAGCTAGAAGAAGCTAGGAAGAATATTCCCAATGACAAACGCACCAAACGTTTACTAGCGGAAACGAAACTGCAATGCGTTTTTGCACTCCAGCAACGCATGTGCGGCCGATACATGCACAAAGTGGACACGTTGTGCAATTTCATCAGCAACAAGCCGGTCACTGCACCGTTGATTGTTCAGACACACCCGGCACCGTTTGCCGGTGTTGAGATGAAAAGCCAACAGCAGATTGAACATTTGGAAAAATGTCAACCATCATTTCTTTTGCTGAATATTTTAGAAGATGCTCGACATTACATATTGATTACAGAGTTAGTGAAGTTGTGATGTTGAATTTTTGCCCTCTTGATGAAATTGCATTTCAGAATGAAGAAAGCATTGGATCAGTTATCATCAGCTCAGAAAGATCCAGTCATGACTGTGTATTGGTGTTATGATTGTTGTCGTTATAACACGATTGCACGCTTGAGTTTAGTTATACCATTTTATGAATATTGCGGAAGGTTTGACAAAAATATTATTATTATTATTATTTAATTTTGAAATTGCAGGTTTACAATTATGATCGAAGCATCGTTGAATAGAATTGTGATTACATCGAAAGATTGCAGCACGGTGAAGATGGTGGGTTGTGTGGACGAGTTGATTACATATGTAAAGATGAAGGTGAATTTTAAAATTTACAATTTGTCAACGAGAAATTAGTTTTTTCTTTTGAAATTATTCTTCATTTTACAGTGTCGACAATATTTGATCAGCACTATTGGTGTGGTCATTCGACCGTTGGATTGGCAGACGATTAACTCTTCTATGTGTACATTGGACAGCAACGGTTGCATGATGCCGACAATAACCATCGTCAGTCCTTGCGCGACGAAGTATGAATTATGATTGAACAATTTTTGAAATTTCTGAATAATGTTCAGATTTAAAATTTTCACAGGCTTCTGCGTATTTTGTATCCACTCAATTCGGACCAAGTGCAAATATTTTTACTGAAAATTGACGGTGAAAATCCGTCCTGGGACAATTGGTACAACTGTTTGCCGGATGCATACGTGCCAATAGATCTGAACAATTTGGCTGGTACGTCAATGTTGCACAGAATTGAAACGCTCATCACCCTAATGGGCGAGAAAAATAATACTCAACTACAAGTGTAAATTGATATTATTTAAAACTATTGACAAGAAAATGTGGAAAATTTGCATAACTAATTTGTTTTTGATAGTTTTCATTTTGAATTGTTCTTCTTATTATTATTATTAAAAATGGAAAATTATTTTTGCATTGTATATCAGTTGAAAAAAAGAAAATAAATTTTTTTTTAATTGTTCACCGTTTCAACATGCTAGCAAAATTGATCTTGCAGCAATGATGAAGTGTTGAGAAAATTGAACGTCGATGAAAATTTCCATTTTCAAATATCATCAGTCATCACTTTATCAACAACGCTGCTTGCCGTTATAGCATGGACGATAGGTGGATCAAAAGCGCTGCTCTTCAAGCTTGCTATTTTATTTATTATGATTTTTTCATGATCAACTGCAGAAGAGTGTAATTTTAATATATCATTCATTGACACGTGAACAAATTATTTATTATATTTACTGTGTGCAGTTGATGTTGTACTACACGCAGGATGATGCATTTCAAAATTCTGCAACAATATTCGTAATTTTGTTTGCTCAATTTTGCATTGTGGGCAAAAGATAATAAAATGAGGTTATGGTTTTTATCAAATTTTCATATCAGTTGCAAATTTAAATTTGCAAAATCTGTTCGTCGTGTTGCAATGAATAATGAAAATTGTTGCTGTTTCTTTTTTTGGTATGCTTTCGTTGTTGCATATTTGCAATTGTAATTTATGTAAATTTTTTTGAATAAAATTTGATGTGTCTATTTTGCGATGATAAACTAAAAATAAACAAAAAGCAGTGAATAAATAGCAATTTCTCTCAAAGTGAATCATCATTGTTTGGAACGCCAGTGGTGGCGTATTATCGCTTTGTGCATTATTATTGTTTACCGTGGTAAGGATAATTGCTAATTTTATTCTATATTGGAAAAGAATTTGTTATAATTATTAATGAAAATAATAAATAATTTATTGTTGAATGCGCTTGATTGCATAATGTATTGTTTTTTTTTGTTCATTCTATTGACAAGTAGAAACATTAAATTTTGCATTATTTATAAAATTATTTGCAAAGAATGTTCATTTGCAATTGTATTTTATTTTATTTTTTTTTTATTATACACATATATATATGTATGTAGAATTGTAAGTATAACTTTACGAATAACACGCGTGCATGGATGGTGTAAATTGCCAGATGTGATGTAGCAGAATTATAAGTTGAATAGTGGAAAAAATTAGCATGCCTACGTTGAATGGATAATTTTAAAGTGATAAATTGTTGTTTTTTTCAAAATCATTACGATAAATAATTACGAAATTAAGTTTCCAGTTAATAATATTAGCCGCCAGACGAAAAGATTGAAGCTTGCGTAACAAGCTTGCAATAGAGAAAATTGCTTGAATAGAGCATCAATTCTTCGGTGCTTTTTGTTCAAGCTAACGTCAACGTGTAGGAGTGGAAAGGCAAAGGAAGCTTTGTCGAATTTTCAGTATGTGTTGTTGGTCGCTTTGTGCAAACAGGCGAATTTTCTTGTGGGAAATTTTGAACAGCAAAAGTAGCGTTTTCAAATTCAGCTGCCGTGATACATTTGACCAGGATGCGTTTTCAGTGACAGCAAAAATGGGAAACGCCCGTCAAAAGTATTGAAACACAAACCAGCTCCAACCTGGACACTTCTGACATCTACAATAATTTTCACGTCAGCTTGACACTCCTGTTGTAATATTCCGCTTCTGCTTTCTCGACGTGTTGCGTTGAAACAGCTCTACCAAGCTCTTCAACTTTTCAAAAGATCTGCATCCAGCCTATCTTTAGCCTACCACCTTCCCCTTCCTGTTACTGTTTGGTCTGGTGTTCTGCACAACGTTTGAAAGCAAGACAATAACCAAATTTACTCAGCTAATCAACGCAAAGCTTTAATTAAACAATTTTCTAATTAGCTAATTTTGATCACGTTTGCATTTACTGTATATTTTTCTGTTGTATCTGTTGTCGTTGTGTTGTTCAATTTTAAAAATTTCAACTTGGAAAATTTCCAAATTTATAAATAAATAATACAAATAATCGCAATTTAATTTCAACAGATCAGATATCGCGATTATTAAAATAATAATGTTCATTTGTAAATTTATTATTATTATTTGATTTTTATTTCATATTTCATCAGATGTGTGGAACTGCGGAAAATTCTGAAGCAAAACCGCAGAGAAAATTTGCCCAGAATTTCAAATATTCTCTCAAACGTTTCTCCAACAAAATTGACAAGAGATGGTTGACCAGCGCTGGATGTGCAATGTTAATGGTTCAATTGGTGAGTTGTTTCATTTTGTGTCAAATCAAATTTTGAAATATATTGAATTTTATTTTTTTTCGTTCATTTTCATATCAGTGAAACGAGCGTATTATTTAATCTTTTATTTTATTCAAATTTATTTACATTTCTTGAAGTAGTAAATGAAAAAAGACACTTCATGTACTGAAATATTCTTAAAGTGACAAATAGGTGCTCAGTTTATTTTTTGCGCATTTGATTCGCAAGTACTTTTCGATTATGTTTGTTTTTTCTTTGATCTAAATAAATAAAAATTCAAACAAATGCAACTTCATTCAAAAAATAATATAATAAATATATGTATGATAGTTGATCAATTGAATAATTCAACAATTTTCAATAAATTCCATTTGAAAATTTTCTCCTTCTTCCAGTAATAATTGAAAAAAATGTGAAATTTCTGTCACCGTTTAAAAATAAATCGTTCATTTTTGTTGTTTTATTTTATTACTCACCAACTGAACTTATTCTTAATACTATTTTCAACTGAATAATAAATATCCTACGTCAGCCCTTTCTTTTTTTTTATCTTCTGAGCTCAACGAATTATTTCTCTCGTCGCATCATCATTTGCATTCTCTCTATTCATTCTCTTTTATTTCCAACACATTCAAATCAAAAGTCCACATCATCAAACGTCACTTGTTTATTATTACTATTTTTTTTCCATCATTTTGTAATAATTGTTTTCTTTCACTACAGTACTCTTATCTGAACAATCGTTTTTGATCAACTGTATGGAATATTCAAAGCAGCATATTATGATCAATTGCGCTAATTTCCGTTTGACAAAAACGCAAATTGTGACAACAACAATAATAATAACTGCCTAAATTTTTTGACATTTTTGATGGATTATTTATGAAAAATGAAAATATCAACTCAAATCAAGCGTTCTTTGTTTCATCACAGTCGAACATTGGCTTGGGGTGAAATGCAAAAAAAATATTTAACAATAATGATAAAAGAACAAATTAAAATGCCAAAATTATTCTGAAACAGATCATAATTTTATTCTAATACACAACTAAGTGTTGTTGTTGTTGATCTTGTTCTCATTTTTGGCTTTTTCCCAGGTAATCGCTTTGATACTGGCAGCATCGTTGATAATTCCACATTGTTATAATGTTGCACAAGAGCTGAAAACCGTTGATTTCAACAATGATGAGAATGATGCGCTTGACGACGACGACATCAATGCTTTATTTGTGAAAAAAGTATGCAATTGGCCGTTGACGTGCCCCGAGTTTTCGGGACAAATATTCGCCGCCACGGCTGTTGTCGCATCGATGATTGGAAATATTTTATTAGCATTCATTCTCATATTTAAAATTGATCGATTTTTTCAAATTTCATCTGATCGATTGGTAAGCCAGTATTTTATTTCATTTCAAAAACTATCGTTTCTGTGTGCTGAGCAGGGAGAATCATCAATTTTTATTCCATGCTCTTCTTTGCACACTTGGAACAACGTTGATGAGGTGTAACAATTAATTATTGGCAGAAGAAAAAAAAATTTTTTTTCTTTTTCATTCAATTTAGATAATAATTTATCACGGAATGGCCGGATTAGCTTATTTGATTGCTGGGACTATAATGAGTTGGTACGCGTACGATGAAAAGCATTTTCACAATGCCGAAGACCGATTTTACACGCAATGGATTGTTGCTACAGTAAGAATATGTTCACCTTAAGAAATTGATGTTTGAAAAAAAAAATAATGTCCAACATGTGAAATTAAAAAACAAAAACAAATTTATTTTTATTCCAATTAATTGAATTTTATTTTTCTTTTTATTCAGGTTTGTTCTTTTACTAATTTTTGCCTTTGTACAAGCGAATTTGTTCGCCAAAGTGTGCTGATGACCAGAGCCTGAATTTGCATTATATCTATTTAATTTTTGTTTCTATTGTGCAAAATTGAGCAGAACTCTACTGAAGAAAGAATGCAATAAAATGGTTAACCAACACCAATTAAAAATCTAAAAACTGCTTTCCACGCCGGCCGTCAGCTTGCTACAAAGCTGTTTCCACTTTTACGCACAAGCTTGATCGTGCTTGTTTGTTACGGAATAAAAAGGAAAGCACGACATTATCATGTGCCTTTTCGTTTCATTTCCAGTTGAAATTGTATTTGGTTTTTCGATGAAATTAAAATTGAAAAAAATCGATAATCTTGTAGAAAAGTGTTTGCTTTTGAAATATATTGATCTGATGAGAATGATTGTTCTTTGAAAACAAAATTACAAGCATATATATATTGGGTTAGTAGTCCATTTTCATCTTGACAATTCAAGCGAAATGTGAATATTGCATTTAATGAACAAATAACTGGATGAAATATTAGCTCAGAGCAGCAGTGTTGTTTGATCAAGTATTTCAAACGTACAATACATATATAGTGTGGTTGAAAGTTGTGTACATTGATTGTAGAATTGTGAAATTGAACCATTCAATTGCTGCAACGCTTCTGCAAATGATTCAATTATTATTATTATTAAAATGAAGCGTTGTTTTCACAAGTTGTTTATTTTATCGTAGAAAAGCTGATTTAATATACGATTTGATTTTCATCATTTAAATAATAGAATAGTGCTCCGAGAAATCAGACAGGCATATTCGTCATTCGACGCCGTCGTATTCTGATATCTGTTTTAAGAGAAAAATTGGGTCGAATACAAGTTCAATGATCAATCGTATTTTGCTTTGTTTGAGCATGAAAAACAAGTTTCAATTAACCAACAAGGTAATTTGGTACAGGGAAAAAGTTTCAAACCGACGTTCAAAATGTTAACACGGACGATGTGCAGTTTGGGATTTTTCAAAATTGTCCGCACAATTGCACGAAGGCAATATTTCAGCGATGCTAATTACACAATTAAAGCACCGAAATTTAAAAGCATCATCTTGCATCGAGGTGATATCAACAAAGCCAAGCGAGTGGTCATCAAACTTGGAAGTGCTATAGTGGCCCGTGACAATGAAGATGGTCTCGCTTTGGGAAGGCTTGCTTCTATTGTGGAACAGGCAACTATTATTCTCTTTTTATTTTTATTATTCAACATTTATACCCATTCTTTAACCTTTCTAATAGAAAAAATATTAAAATTAAATATTCAATCGAACCGGTAAAATTGTGTAAAAGTAGTACTGTATCGCTTATTTCACTTTGCTTTTCATTCATAATCGAGAAACAATTTCAATATATATTTTTTTCTATCAAATATCGTGCAATGAACACCAGGAAATGTGTTGTATGTTTGCTCAAACCAAATCAGTGTTAGATAAGCTTTACGTTAAACACTTTTGGTTGCTTTTATTTGTGAGAAAATACCGGTGCCACTTTACATTCAGCAAAGTACAATTGAATTGTAGATGCTTTCACAACCATCCAGTTTTATAATCTTATCAAAAAGTGAACAATTTTCAAATATTTTATTTTAATATTAGTTGTATTCAAAACAAGAAACAAAAAACTTTGCTACACTTTATATAAGTTTCAAAGTTTTATTTTCACGTTAACAATAACTGCTTTCAGATGAAAATTATTTAAAAAAGTTTGTGAAAAGTTGTGTTAATATGAATATTTTTTATTTATTTAAAATTTAAATTTCATAATTTGATGTAAAATTTGTCGAACTCATTTTTACCTACAGGAATTTACTTGATTTGCAAGGTCAATTATATTCAGTCTGTCAGCATTTTTATGAAGTAATGTATTAAATTAATCAAAATAGTTGATCTAACTGAATGTGTTGAAATTTTCAATATGTTTTGTAAATATAATTTTTCATATTCATTTAAGTATCAATCAATTGATCAACAATGCTGAATAATGATTATTCGATTACTTGTAAATTATCTTTTTTACATTATATTCGTAAAAAGGTTATAAAGTGAATTATTAAGAATAAAGTACAGTCGAGCGATAATTAAAACGGATACAGTATGCAGTCGTCTCAACGGAGATTATTTTGACTGTATTAAATTCAAATGCAAAACCAGTTTTACCTTATCTTTGCATTGTTTAAAATGACGTTTCTGTGCACTAGATGTGAAATCCTTTTCACCAAAAAAACAGATAGCTAGCTGAATTTGTGTTCTCAATATCGATTTGTTTTTAAAATTGTTGTTTTAAATTTTACAAAATTGTAAAATTGATCATTTTCAGGCTTCAGAGTTGCAGCTTTCTGGTCGTCAAGTTTTGATCGTCACCAGCGGAGCAGTAGCATTCGGTCGACAAAAGATGCGACACGAACGATTGTTGTCCATGTCATTGAGGCAGACTTTATTGCCAAATTCTTTTGTATAATATTTCATATTTAATATTTGTTGTTTATGTAAAATTGTCACTTCAGGGATCTGAAACCACTATTGACAAACGAGTATGCGCTGCCAGTGGAATGCTCGGATTGATGACAGTTTATGAGCAACTTTTTGCACAATACGGAATCAGTACTGCTCAGGTTTGTTTCAATTATTGTTCTTATACAAATATAAAATATGAAATAATTTTTTGTTTTTGATTCAAAAGAAAAATTGAAATAAATTGTTCATTTTTTGAATGTTTGAAATTGGAAATGGCAATACATTGAATAGAACATTATTACTGTAGGTTCTTTTGACAAAGCCTGATATTGAGAGTGATGAAAGACGCCGGGTGCTTGTCAGCACCATTGAATCATTGTTGAGCTTGAAAGTTGTTCCAATATTGAATGGCAACGATGCTGTAGCACCGGAACAAAAAGATGGAGTAAAGCAGTTTTTTTTTATATTGAATAATTAATATTTATTGATTTTCTATATTGTGCAGCTCGGCGACAATGATACCCTGGCGTCGAAAATAAGCGCAGCAATAGCAGCCGATCTTCTCATCACACTTTCCAATGTCGATGGACTGTACACTGGTCCTCCTGGTCAGGAAGGTTCACGTCTGTTGACTCATTTTTCACCTTGCAGTAAGAGCAGTTTGATATTCGGCGATGGATCAAAACTAGGTACCGGTGGAATGGAATCGAAGGTATTAATTTTTTCCCTTTATTTCTATTTTACTTTTTCCATTTATTTTTGCATCAATTATTGCATTTGTGAGTTGTTCTTAAAATTTGATATTACAAATCACAAATAATATTTATTTTGGAAAAATTTGCATCATATTAGAGCTGAAAATTAACTCATCAAATAGTTTGTACCTTCGTACAGATTTCATGGGCAAGATGGGCGCTTGATCAAGGCGTTGTGTCGGTAATTTGCAATGGTAAAAGTGAAAATGTCATTCGAAATGTAATGAGTGGTCGCAAAATTGGAACTTTGATCACAGCAGTAGAGCCGGAAGAAATTCCCGTCGAAGAACAAGCTATCAAAGGTAGTTTTATACAAAATGAATTGAATTTATTGGAAAAAATTTTGTTTGTTTGTTTGTTTGTTTGTTGTTTAATTGATCAAATGAAAATTTTTTGAATATAGCTAGAGAGGCTTTGCAAATTTTGAGCACACTTTCGAACGATATTCGAGCAGAAATTGTAATAAAGTTGGCAGAGCTTTTGAAAGCAAAAGAAATGGATATAATTGCTGCAAATCAAGTTGACATTGATAAAGCTACAAGAGCAGGTTGTTGTTATATTCAAATTATTCGTTCAAATTCAAAAATGTTCAATTATTTCATTCAGGTTTGGAAAATGTCAAAATAGCCAGGCTGAAACTGACAAGAGATAAATTGCACAGCTTGTACGAGGGTCTGTTGCAAATTTCCAACTCAGCCAAAACCACGTTGGGAAAATCGTTGAGAAAAATTAAAATTGGCGAAGATTTGCATCTTGAACAAGTTACCATACCCATTGGTCTTCTGCTTGTGATTTTTGAATCAAGACCCGACTGTCTTCCTCAGGTATGATTGATTTGTGAAATTTGAATATATCTTGTATTATTCAATTATAATTGTTATATTTAGATTTCTTCCTTGGCCATAGCCTCTGGAAATGCGCTGCTTTTAAAAGGTGGACAAGAAGCTTCGAACAGCAATTCGTATTTACTGGAAATTGTACAAGAAGCTTTGATCAGTGTTTCACCTAGCCTGAAAGACGCAGTAACACTGGCAAGGATTTTAAGTGTTCAAAATATACAGACAACTGATGATGCATAAACAACATTTTCTATTGTTTTTTAAATTTTACTATCTACTTTATGCATTAGGTGAACAAAAGAGAAGATATTGAAGATTTATTGCAATTAAATCAGTATATTGATCTTGTGATTCCAAGAGGATCATCAGCTTTGGTTAAAAAAGTACGCATTTTTTCCAATCTTTTGTGATGTACAGAAGTAAGTTGTCTTTGTTTTTATGATTCAGATACAACAACAAAGTCAAAGTATTCCAGTGTTAGGCCACTCTGAAGGCATTTGTCATGTTTATTTAGACAAGGATTGTGATCATGAAAAAGCAATAAAAATAGGTAATATTATAATAATTTGAATAAATGTTTGTACATTTAGCTTGCACTTTGGTGAATATTAATTGACTGTGTAGTGAAATTGATTTATGTTTTTCTTTTTTTGGGGGGAGGGGGGCTTTCATTAATTCCAAGAATTCAATTAAAAATTTATCATTGCAGTGATCAACAGTAAATGCGATTATCCTGCCGCTTGCAACGCCGCTGAAACTATACTTGTTCATCGATCGCTTTTGAAAAATGGCCAATTTTTTGACAATCTTTGTCACCAGCTTACTGAACACGGTGTGACAATTTTTTCCGGACCTAAATTAGCTGAAAGCTTGCAATTTTCTCCACCACTTGCCAAATCGATGAAACACGAATATGGAAGTTTGCAATGCACGTTGGAAGTGGTCGAAGATGTTGAAGGCGCCGAAAAGCATATATTGAAATTTGGAAGCTCACACACTGATTGCATTGTCACTGAAAATTGTATTTCAAATTATGCATTATTATTTCTTTTTCTGTAAAATTAATTCGTATAATTGAATCTTGTTAAAATCATTTTCAGCTGAAACTGCCGAACATTTTGTTCAGCACGTGGACAGTGCCTGCGTTTTTGTAAATGCCAGTACCAGATTTGCTGATGGATATAGATTCGGATTAGGTACAAACAATAGGATCAATATTCTGTTGAGAAACGTGTTGTTTTTTTTTCTTTTTTGAGGTGCTGAAGTTGGCATAAGCACTGGAAGGATTCACGCCAGAGGACCAGTTGGAATCGATGGCCTGCTGACAACGAAATGGATTCTCAGAGGAAATGGTCACACCTTGGATGATTTTGCCGCCGGTGGTCGTTACACGTACATTCACCAAGTGTTATCCTGAAAAATTATTTTCGAATTTACAATAATGAATATGTTTAAAGTTCTTGTACATATATAGGTATGTATAGGAATTGTAAACAAAATCATCCGGACAATTTGGAATTCGATTAAGGAAATTTGATTTAACATTTGCACAAATATTCAAATGAAAATAAATACTTGATACTGAATTCTATTAAAAAAAAATTCTTCAAAAATATAGATTTATATTTAAACAGTAAAATTTTTCAAATTCTGTTTTATGTAAGGTAGTTACAGTATGCTGTTTAATAATTCTTCTAATCTAATCTTATCTAATCGAATAATCTTCTAATCTACTAAAACCAATAAATCTGAGACAAAAATGAATTAAAGCATTAAATTACTTCTTTCCACTAGCTAATTAATGTAAACAAAATAATTTTATTAAATTAATTAATGTATTTGACTACATTATTTGATTTAAATTTTTTATTTTTTCCATTTTACGTAACAAATGATAAATTATGAAAAATAAATTCATCTGTTAAAACACGCTTATGTGATTGTAAATTCACTGAACGAAAGCTGTTGTTACAAGTTTTTCTAAATAAAAAGGATAAATAAAATTTATTCACATAAATTCTGAGAAGTAAATAATTTCAGCTATTTCAGAATACATAATATAATGATTACACGCAGTGTAAACTGTTTTCGAATCGTGAACAGAGATATTATTGAAATGATGGACCAGGGCTTGAGAAGCGGTTGTCACCAACAGCAAGTCGAACATCGGGGACCCGAGGAAGACGTAAAATTACTGGCTGTTGAGCAGTAGGCACAACATTGGTTACTACTACTGGCACTCGGTGCTGACTAGTTGATGCCATGGCAGCAGGATTCACACTTATCTAAATATAAAGATTAAAAAAAAACGTTTTAAATATCACATTAAAGTGCAGAATTTATTTCAAATTTAATAAGATTAAACCAGTCATTTGAAACAGTCAAAAATTATATATATATATATATAATATAAACCATATGTATAATGAATTTTACTTGTCGGACTGTAAGCCCAGGAGTTTCATGAGTTGTAGGCTGAACCTGGACCGAATATTCTGGAACTGTTGAAACAAGCTGACTGTTGTCTGCAGAAGTATTGGAAACCACTCGCATGCTCATCATTGAATTTTGTCTGTTATGCTGAGTTAAAGTTATATGACGACTCAATCCATTCGTGGTTTTGTATGTTTTACCACATTCACAAACGTAAAACGTGGTGTGAACGCTAAAATTAATCAGTTCATTTTTGATAAACATTGATAAAGCACGATTAATCTAATAAATTATCAAACATACATGTGATTATCCGTATTTCCTTCTGTGAAGGGGGTATCATTATAAACTTGACGTCTATTAACATGTGGAATTTGAACGCGAGATACTAAAAGACAAAAACATTAGCAACTGAATAAAATATAAAACAGATAATAACTCATTTGAGTTGGTGGCTGTAAGGGTGCTCTATCTCGCACGTTGTTGGAAGTCCTGTCTTCTGGAATCATACGATTAAGTATTACACGATCTACAGGCTGAGGGTACAGCAATACCGATGGGTAGCATCTGGAAAGAATAGCACAATTATTTTTATAGCTTTCAATAAATTTTCATACTACAAACATAAAAGTCAAAAACAATACAAAAACATATAAATAAAATTCAAAAAATTTAGAAAATTAAACGTATAGTTTTAACAAATTATATAAAATGAAAAACCTGCGTTAAATAATGAACTAAAAGCGTTAGGAAAATTGGGAAAAAAACTTTCATCACAAACATAATGAACGTTAAAAAGTACCTGCTTAAACGACTAGGATTACATATTGCCATTTTTGGAGCAGGCAAAACAGGAGCGAGAAAATCTAAAAAAAGATTGTCAATAAGCTACTTATAAAAGGAAATACAGTCAAACATACCAACATGACATTGTTCGACATGCTTCAAAAGGTCAGCAGCAGTTGCAAACTTTGCTCCACAATTGATATAAGTACAGACATTGCAAAACATAGGGGAATGGCCCCATGATCGCAACATCTTTGCTATGAACTTTTTGCTTTTTGGTTAATTTTTTTGACCTACGCGAGATACAGTACTTATAACGTAATGCAGGTCCAAATTACTGTAGATTTAAGCTTTTAATTAAAATAAGTTAAATATTGCATGTGAATAACAAAATATTCTTTTTTTTACAATTTTACAAGCATATTACATATCATGGACAAGACTTTGTCTACATAGTAAGATTATCTTGACATATTAACAATACAAAGTCAGCATCTGTTATTGGGTGTTCTACGCCAATATGAAATATTTTCATAACCTCTCAGGAAGTGCTTTACATAAAATTTTAATCTAACTATATTTTCAGACAAATATTTACAAGCGACTTCTTTTTAAAACTTGACAAAATCTTCTACGCATTTTGTGTCCATCAAGTATTTTAAATTTATTCACAAAGTATGCCATCATATATAAACTTATTCAATAAATGAAAATGTTGCAACAACGTTGAACATATTTAATGATTAAAATATTTTTTCGATTCAATTTTATGTTAAATCACGTCTTTGCTGCTTAGCCATTTCGATAAGAATATCACTAGCTGATGGCGGAAAGTTCTTCAATGGTCCTCCATCTTCAAGAGGAAATGTTTTTACGTTGTTGCACGATGGTGCATTTTGAAAAGGATTCCAATATCCCTGGATAGATGGGCAAAGCGTTCGCTGATTTTCACTGAAGTGGACAATCGGGAAACCGGAACGAGAGCGTAAGTAGTTAACCCATTGCTTCACTTCTAACCTACTACACAAATAAAATATACTGTTCATAATTTTAGCAGAAAAATTCATACTCTTTACGCACCTGAATTTACTAGCACGTACGCTTGCAAACCGTCCATTCAAATATTCACCAACAATAACTGGAGCTTTGAAACGCTTCGGCTCGAGATAAACAACAACGCTTGGATTAGACTGAGCGAAATCAATTAAATCATTTTTAATGAACTGGCGAACACCAGCACTGGAATCACTGATTTTACAAAAGAACAAGTTAAGACGCTGCAATGGCAAAACAAATCGACCAACACCATTTTCTAATATTGTCTCAGGAATTCCCTGAAGTCTCCAAGCCATCATTCTGCAGTGTCGAAATCTTCCCATGCTGTGAATCTAAACGTGTTATATCTATTAAAAATGTTTTCTTGTTTTCAATATTCATTTCAGTCTTTGGAAAATGGTTAAAAATTGTTGGAAAGCAATAATAAGCAATAAATCAGTACATTGTGTTGAAATGGAATCGTAAATTCAAAAATATAATAACAAAAATTACAATAAAATTTGAATAACAATAAATGTAAAATAAAAAAAACAACAGAAAATTCATAAACAGATTTGCTTTTAAGGTCACTTGAAAAAAACTTTTAAATAAAACGCATCGAAACCAAATGCAAATAGTATTAATTATTTAAAATTTTACTTTGACTTCATATTTAAAAGTAAATATACTAAAAACTACAAAAAAGATTTCCATTAATCAGAATTTGATTTGGATACTGTAGTTGCTGTAAGTATTAAAATTTACATTACTTTTAACGTTATTAAATGTGCATTTAGAATGCTTATACAATAGTTGTTATGAAGAGTAAATTATGAGATAAGTTTTGCAAAATTAAAATACATGCGGGTTATACAGTATGGTGCATTATTAGCTTCCCCAAAGAACAGCAATAAATAAAAAAAGAAGCATTTAATAAAATAATTAAATAATTTAAATATTTTAAAGTATATATATTTATTTTAATGCATAATATATATTAAATTTCTGAATTTAAAAGAAAAAGATTGAAAGAGTTATGATTACATGCAATGAACTATTTAAAGCGTAAAAATTGATAAAAAAATAATTAAAAAATTAAAAAATACATAAAATAATATTTTAAATTAAATTTGTTTCGTGTGTAAGTAAATATCGTTAGTTGAAATTTCAAATTTTATATTTACATGCTTTTCTTTTAATATACGATAATATAAAGGTCATTTAATTGACAACTCATTGTTCTATGAAAGTTTAGTTTATTAGCATTGTGTTATTGTCGCATTAGCATGTGGTTTTTTTTTGTTATACAGTGGATTCTGGTTAAGACGAAAAATGTCAGATATTTGCTCGTCTTAACTGGCTGTTCATGTTAAAAGCAGTGACGCATAAATGTGCAGGAACACGTCGATAAATAATTTTTGTGTCCTGGAAGATGAACTTTACTTTTGTATATGCTCTGTACATCATTTGAAACGTTATCTGTGCTGGTTATAATTGTGGTTTTTCCACAAAATGAAAAATCACGGATTCCTTGATAGTACTGAATTTTATATTCACGACGAAATTTTCAACTTGGGCGAGTGAATCGAAGTCAGATTGCAGTATTTCACGCTGCGCTTACACGAATCGCCTGATTTTCTAATTTGAACTATCCATAGTCAATAATGATTTTGGAAGAAAAATAGTTCATTCTAAAAGGATATTTGTGTTAAGCAGAGCTTGATGTTCGGGTTTGGGCCCGCTTGAGATAGTTCATGCCGTTGTGGCGATTTCTTATTGGTCGTTCATGCCGTTGTTTGATTGATTATTTAATCTAGGGACTGATAAACGAGCGCAATCAGTCGGGGCGGGTGCGTAAGGGAACGGCATGAATGTACAGTAAGATAGCGTTGTCAACGGTCATTGAGAAAACGCAGTGAAAATTGTGTTTATCGTGGACCATCCCATATTTTGAATATCCAATGTAATGTAACAATGTTGTAAAGCCATTCTATTTTATAAGTATTCGAGCATAAATTTGAATACATTATTTGTTCATTAATAGATTAAACGTATTGCTTTTTGGAAGATGGTTCGTCATTTTGGCCGCAATGTGGATGAGTCGAGTGAAGATGGGTTCTCTTCGTCATCGCTAATTGACGACTCTAATGAAGATGAAGAAATGATGGAAATGTCAAATGCTAATGTCAATTCAATGCCGAATGCCATTAGGAATGAATCTGAATCGACTGATTCTATTTTGCCAGTAGTGCGTAGAAAGAAAAAGCCAAAAAAGGCTCGCAAGAGTGTAAAGAATGTTTACCCTAGAAGTGAGATTCTTTTTGTTTTTATCGAAATTCATTTTTTTAAATAAAATTCCACAAGTTATGCTATTTTCTTTTTGTACTTTGATTATTTTTATTTTAATGTTATTAGCGATTTAGTTTTAATTGTTACATAAACTTTTCCATTTCATATGCATAAATAAATTTTTTCAGATATTGTTGCTATGGAAATAAAGAAATTGCAACAAACTACAAATCTATTGATTCCCCACGCACCCTTTTTGCGTTTGGTAAATGAAATGTTTTTTTTTTATTTTGAAAATTATCATACTTTAGCTGTTTTCTTTTAGCTGAAGCAGGTATTGTTTGAATTAAATCCAACAGCCGATCATGTTCAAAGACTTGCTGTTGTTGCGTTGCACGAGGTATTTTCATAGTGTAATTCAGTAACTCAGCTTTACAAAGAAAGATAAGAAAGTGGATGTATATTCTTTTTTAAACTTTATCATAATACTAATATGTTTGTATTTCAGTTTATTTTCAGTGTTAATTTTTTTTCCTCATACGATTGTATTTATGATATTTGATGATTTTCTTAACAAGTGTAAAATTTTCTTTTTAGGCACTGGAAGCGTTTCTGGTTCATCTGATGGAAGACTCGTACTTGTTGACTTTGCATGCAGGACGAGTGACACTGATGTTGCCTGACATGAGATTGGCGTTGACTCTGCGAAATCGTTCCCATTATGGTACAGGACATCTATAAATTTATACCTACGGTGATGGAACGATTGTCGTTAAAGTATTTAGTATGGGGTTCTATTTTTTTATTTGAAATGGTTAAGGTTATAGTTTTATTTTGCATTTGCAGGGGTGGAATTTTTATGATTGATACATTAAATTTTAAATTTTAAAATATTTACTTCGTGATAGTAAAATTTATTAATTTAAACATAGAGTTTAATGAATTTATTGAATATTTTTATTTGTAACTTAAAATATACGTTGAGAATTTTTCAGAGATGAACATTCTACTGCTGAAGCTTTGTTATAATATTATCTACTAGCAACAGAAACTTATGAATAAAACAAAAAATGTTCACATAAAATTTGATTGCAACCATGAAAGGAACAATGATTTCACAAAACAAGTGGGAAAATTTGACTTTCTGACAGTATGTTGTGTAAGGTTTCAAAAATGGAATGATCTGCTCGAAGATCTTCATAATGACCTATTAGGATGAGCTTCTTTCGAGCACGAGTCAAGGCAACATTGACGCGTCGAACATCTTTCAAAAGGGGACATGTCTAAAAAAAAAAAATTTTTTCCATATCATATACTTATTATCATCGCACATTATTCCAATCTTACTGCATTTTGTTTTCGCTTCAATTCTTTTGTCCAAACAAAAGATATAATAATTACATCTTTATCCTTGCCTTGGTACTGATCGACAGTGTTCACTTCAACTCCGATCGAACCTGAAGATTTCAAAGATCGTCGTATGGATTTCGCCTGCGTTCTGTAAATGGACATAACACCAATTTGATCATCATCTAATCCACTCTGAAAAAATTGAAATACTCAATAAAATTACAGTATTCAAATAGGCACGTTTATCACCTTTGAAAAAGTCTGGCAAAGTTTCACAACGAGATCTAATTCGAATTTGTTTTCCACATTTGCAGCGCCATCACGTGTAGCAGAATTGTTTTTACAATTGCTAGTGTCCAGAAATACGATCGCATGCTCTGGTACTGAACTCAAGCATCTACGCATCCATGGTTCTTCTGCTACATCATCTGACACTGCCACATTCAGGAACGCATCCCCAACTTCATCATTTGCAACAATAAGTTCTCCATTGTAAAACATTTGGTTGCTCAATAGACAAATTTCCCTGAATTGTGCATTATTTAAGATTTTCAATTTAACATCAACAAGAATAATGAAAACTGAAATCATTCATGGAACTGGAGAATTATTCATTTCAAATCGCAAAAGCGAATAGATAACAACTAATTGTACTTGTTCAGAAGAGAGAAACAAACCTACCTGTTCATTCGATATTGCCGTTTCAAAGTCACCACAGCGTTTGGATATTTCTGTTCCAGCTTTGAAAATAAACTAATATCCATCCCCTCTTTTCTGAACCGTCGTCAATGAAAGAATAAAAATGAATTATATCAATTATGAATAAAAGTATAAAATGGAAAAAATTACCGAAGACGTTCTGATTGAACCAATGGTCTCAACTGGAGTGGATCTCCGACAAGGACAAACTTGTGCGCAGCCAACAGTGGTCCAAGAGTGGATGCTTCTGTAGCCAAAGTTGCTTCATCAACTATGCAGATATCAAATTTTCTTTTCTTCAACAATGGATGCAAAGCAGCAGTAGTACAAGTGCATCCGACCAACATCTACATTCAAATATTGAAATTATTCACAATGTTTATTTACTGAATTAGCTGAATCAATTTCAACGAATGTTCCCCGAATGGTAGTTTAGAATATTGAAAATTACAGGTGAAAAATGGAATTTTCAAATTTCATTAAAAACACTACACTTACAGTTGAGCTGAGAATTCGCACAATCAGATCCAGTTGAGGTTGGTTTCCAAAAATTGCTTCCGGTGTAAATTGTCTTATATCTGAATGGACACTGAACAACGGACCGAGTCGTAAAATATCCGTAGTGTGCTGAAGAAAGAACAATTTTAAAATTACAATTAATTTTGTTGGATAATTCTGAATAAGTGTACAGCTTTCAATTTCAACAAGATGTGATCAACCGCAGAATTGGTATACGCGCAGACGAGCACGGAATTGCCATTCGCAATTAAAATCTGTATCAAAGCTGCTATAGTTGATGATTTTCCTGAAATTGAACAAAATCATCAAGTTTATATACTTTGCCTCACTTGCAAACCAAGCAGCAAGAATGTAAGTATCATTAATTTTTCTTTTCTTTTTTTTTAAATTTGTATTCAGTGAATTTTAAAATCAAGAAAACAATTGTATATACAATACCAGATCCAGGGAAACCTTTGATCAGAAGATAATCTTCAGCCATCATTGCCTAAATGGGAAATTAATTTCAATATTATAATTATATGGGAAATGATAGTTGATCAAAAATGACTTTGACAATGGCGTTTTTCTGTTCAGAATTCAACAACTTGCAAAATGGTTTCATTTTTTGCACAATTGTCGAGGATAATTTTGTTCTAAAACGTGGCTCGTCCAAATTGATAATCAACTGACGCTTTCTATTTCTGAAAATTTGCATACACAAGCAAATAATATGAAAAATGGAGAAAATTATTTACGCTATCGTGTCGTTGGCCATCAATTTGTAAACAGAACTCATGGCAGTGTCGTAATAGAATTTCGTGTTCACTCTTTTCACAAGAAAATCACAAGAATGCATGAATCGGTAAGATCTGAGTCGATCGGCGAACATCAAATGAAAAGGATGTTTATTTGTTTGTTTGTTAGAAAAAAAATAAACATCAATTACCTGGGAAATTGAACAGAAATTTGTTGAAGCTCAACGGTGATTACTGTAGCGAAAAGCGACGAAGTTCTTTCTCCAATTCCATTGAGCAACACTTGATCAAAATGACTGAACATTCGATTTAGATTCACATTGCTAAAAATGACAATTAATCATTTCTTTTCATACAAAACAACCAATATCAAATACGATAAAGGTGCAAGGGTCAACATGCGCGAATCTTGGGAAAATTGTTGAACTCTCATTGCTACAGAACATTCTTCAACATTACACTCTCTGGAAAAACAAAAAGTTGGAAAAAATTTAAATAACAAACATTCTCCAATGGCATACTCTTCTTCATCACAGTCGATATAGGAATTCCTCTTTCCACGCAAACGCTGTTCAGCGCCTTCCATTCGGTACCATCTCGTCCAACGTTTAACATATTGCAACTCTTCTTCACTCAAATGACACAACTCCGCCTCAACCATCGCATCCCAGGGTGAATCTCCATCCAACTGTTTCATCTGACAGTTGTTTCTAAAATGCATCTCACAAAATAATCTCTTGCACAATGCTGCTATTGCATTTGCCTTATTAATAAATAATTGCTGCACAAAATTAGCTTACTTCCGCGTCAAGCAACAGTTCAATAGCTGTGGACATTGCCGACAATTTTTCACATTGCTAAGTGGATCTGGTAACAAGAAATCGCATGTATCTGGATCATCGAAAAATCGATACAAATAGAAAGTAATTTCATTTCTCAGCCGAAGTAAGCCTAGCAATTGAAAAAGTGAAATTATTAACTTGTCGCACAATATATTCAACAAATTTTTACATATTCTACAATTGTCAACTTTGTGATAAAATATATTACAAAAAAGAACATCAATTTTACCGTGAAGTTCGTTCATTTTCGCATCCACCGCTTGCAATTCACCTCCACCAAAGTAATAAAGCAAACCACGTTTGCAGCTTTCCTGATTATTGTTAGAAAACAACAAGCAATACAACATCACCTAAACAGACAAATTAAAAAAAAATAACAATACAAATATTTAAATTTTCTGCTTTTATACAAAGCTAACAAAAATAACTAACTTGAGCAGCATGATCACCGAGAAACGATTGTTTACCGGTTTTCAATTCAAATGGCATCAGAGTTGATTTCTGTTCAGAATCAACTTTGACTTCAACTGTCATATCTATACTTCCACGAATACCAAATCTGAAAAATATTTAAAATGAAAAAAAAAGAATCTATTATTATTTCATGTAAATTTTTCAAACAATTACTTCTCGCTGATCATTTCTTCTTCGACGGCTAACACGCGGTCTAGAACAGTGGATGGCGTAACGTCAGGAAATGGACTGCGATTGGACAAAAATTTCTGAACAAATTTAGCAGTAGCTTTTACAGGAACTTCCAATTCAGCATGTACAGCAGCCGGATCAATGTCATGATAATATCTGCAATTTTTGATTTCTCAATTTTTTCCAATAATAATAATGAGAAGCATATACTGATTTTGAAGAAAATCCACTCCGTTCATAATTTTCAATATCACCTTGCGCAACATGCCCACATCACTGATCGACTCTTTCACTGCCTAAATTTAAATTCAATTTAATTGAAAAGGAAATAAATTAGAATGCATAAAACTCGTACATCTTGAAACATCTGATGAGCAATAATTCCAACTTGAGTTTTCAACATAGGTTTGTCAAAGCTTTTGAGCATTTCTGATAAAACGCTTCTAGAGGTGATGAATGATATTTATATTGAATTAAAATTAAATAAAAAAAAGCAAATCAACCAAAATTTACTTTCTCCGGCAAAAGACGGCGCCGGATATTCTGTTCACGGCCAAAATTGTACCAGGATTGACAACCAGCGCGCCACTTCTGTTCGAAATGTGAAACTCTTGCATTTCTGCCAAATTATTGGGTAAAAACGCTCTAACATGGTCGCCCTCTTTGAACAAACCCTGCGACCAAAATTCTTCAAGCCATAACCTTTTAGCAATGCCAGCAAAATCGACACATCGCAATAATATCGAATTTTGCCTAAAAATTAATTCAACAACACAAATCAATATTAAAATTTCTGTTTCAAATGTTTCACGTGCTTTTGTTCCACTTCTTCAACAAGCAAATCACAGGTAAAGAAACTCGACTCTTGGAGCAAATTGAAATCCAACTCGGTGTTCCAGTTGTCATCCATTCTTAAAATCATTTCTTCAAAAGAATCATCGAAAGGTTCTAAATCTACAACATGATAACATTTACAAAATAACAATAAATAATCAGACTTGAAAACAAAACAGTCAATTAATTGCCTTATGCTTTAATTTATTCATCACTTTCTCCATTATGTACAGTTTTTAAATACATTTCAAAAATTATCAAAAACAACCGCTACAAATTCAGCGTAAACCTTCTTTGTGAAACAAAATTTCAAATGAAAAAAATAACACATACTGTAAACATTGCCTGAATTCCCTTCAATGACCTTTGAATAATAAAATTACACACAATTAATTTCTACATAATGAAATTGTTTACTTCTACAAAACATGAAAAAAATGCTTTTTTTAAAAAAAAATATTAAATAAATAAGTATGAGAAATGAACCTGAGCAAGGGGGAGATAGCATTGAGATCAGATTCAATGTATAAATAAAAATAGCCGCCACAGACAAATATAAAAACAAATATTTAACAAGATTGAACTTGAAGCGGAATTTTACCAAAAAAGATAAAGACGACACAATAATTAAGCATTTGATAATATTTCAAAGTTGAAAATGATCAATAACCTATATAAGCTAAATTTACATATTAACAATACAAACGACATCGCACGGATTATTCAATTCGTACTGTGGAAAAAGTTATCACGCATTAAAACCAAGTGATCACAAAAGAAAGTTTTGACAAATGAATAGCACAGAAAGGGAATATTTAAATCTTCTCCTATGAAATGACAAATTCAATAAAAAGTACACACTGAATTGCATGTTAAAATGAAAATTTGAAATTGATCAACGCAAACTTTATGCTACCTGCACAGCCAACATGAATAGTACAACAGTGTGGCTACAGTGGTAATCAAATTACAAATTATTTATTAACAGTTTATTTCAAACTGAAAAACATCACAACTAGAAATAGACAGCCCTCTCTCTGTGATATTAAAAAACCGTGCAATTAAAAAAAATAAAAAATAAAATTAAAGCAATACCTTGTGAATTCTGCATCGTAAAAGCAACGAAGTAGAGGAGCAACCAATTTCTTTTCACTTAGTTTTAAAAAATGAAATACCTTTATACCTACCGTATAGCAATTTGCCGCTAAAAAAAGAAGCTTGAGCATCATTAACTATTTTTTTAACTTATTCTTCTTGTAATTTTTAAAATTTAAACTGAAAATTATGATGTAATATGATTTTTATTTTATATTGCATGTTGTGCCTGTGAATTAATAGGCTTTGGTAATTTTTATTATTAGAAAAACTTCTTAAAATTCAAAAATAAAATAATTTCTTAAATTTAAATAAATAATTAAATGTCACTAATAATATTTGTTTCAATATACTGCTTTCTTTTGCATAAATAAAACTAAACATTGTTGTTTGAAACTTACTTTTCTTTAAAATTGCATACTTGATCAAGCTAAAGGTTCAAAATTGTTTTATTGAAAGTAAAAAAAAAAGAATATTTTCGATTAAACGTCATTCACATGCACAATCTCAGATCATACAAACGTATGATGAAAATTTTTAACCAAATAAACCATCGTATTCACACTTTATTATGCTTTACTGCGAATCGTTTTCCGTTTCCAATAATCGTTCCAATCAATTTCGTTGAAATATTTTACTTTTTCCAAAAATCTGATGCATGTTTAAAATACTCATTGGCGCAAATTTTATTTCACAAGCTGTGCATTTGGTATAATGTAAAATTATTTGTTTTTTTTCTGCAGCACTTCATTTTTGAAGGGCATATTTCATACAGTTTAAAATGTTGGCCTAGTATAGCATATGTGTTCAGCAAATTTGCTTTCTCAAACAACTTGTAAATTTCAAATGTTCAAAAGCACCTAACCATTATTTATTCATTAAAACAACAACATTTATCACTATCCAATGATATCAACAAACTACGATTAAAAGAACAATGAACTAGAAAATTGAATGGCAGTAATTCTGTTGTCAATGCTAATTGACAGAAGTCTGTTATTCCAGTTGTATGGATGGTGCTATCTCCACTGAATTCACATTTTTCAATACCCTCTGCCTAAAATAAAACATAAAAAATATATATAATAATTTCAATTTAAAAAGAAAAACCAATTACAAAATATCGTTGATATAACTAGACGTGTTCTTGTTTTCTATTGATACCGGACTTATCTCTAAACGAAATTCTGGAGCGAAGTATTCATAACTTTCGATTTCAGGTATTGCTAAATGATATATTTTGAAAACATTAATAATAATAATTGTAATTAGTAACAATTTCCCATTTATTTTTCACTTACAAATTGGCAACTCTTCTTCCAAAGCAATCGCCGTTTCTAAAGTCCAACAACGCGCAGCATTTGCCGGCCGATAACCTCCACCACCGAGCAATATTAATGGAATATTTTTTGAAATAACAAATTTTACACAATTTGAATGTCCTGAGTTAAAAAATAAATAAATAAATTGCATTTCATTTATAATTTAAAAAAGAAAGAAAAGCATATCCCGTTGAAAGAGATCGATACCTTTCAACGTGAGATTCAAACGACCAAGACGATCACCTGCCAGTGAATCAGTACCGCATTGCATTACAATAACGTTGGGTTGATACCTTTGCAAAACGTTTGAAACAATCTTGAAACAAAGGATGCAAAAATATATAAATTTAAGAGGGGGAAAATGTAGAAAAAAAAATGACCGCGCTCCAATTATACCGGCTTGAAAATTTGTTCATAATCATGATCAGTAATTCCCATTTTCAATGGAACATTCGACGAATGATGAAGACCTGCACCAACTCCTATATCCTGTAAAAGATGAGGGAAGTGAAAATGGGTAGAAGAATAAATAATTTTCTTATTTCAATATTACATTCATATTTCCAGTACCGGGGAAGAAATTTTTCTCGTACAGATGAAATGACAGCGTCATGACGCGGTTAGTGGAGTAAAATGCAGCTTCTACTCCGTCACCGTGATGACAGTCAATGTCTAAATAAAGAACTCTTCTATTATACCTAAAATAAAAGAAAAGAATATATTTCATATCTTCAAAATAACAGGGTTTATGAAAAAAAAATTTTTTTTTCCTCATACTTCAACAGTTCTACAATTGCTAAAACAGGATCATTAACATAGCAGAAGCCGTATGCGCGATTCCATTTCGCATGATGCAGCCCACCACCCCAATTTATCGCTATATCACAGAAGCCATTATTTAAACTTCTAGCCGCTGCTGCAAAGAAAATCAATAAATACATACGCATAATAATGAAATCTTTTACCCAATGATCCGCCGGCAATCAGTTGACAGTAGTCGAACAGGCCAGTGAATTTCGGACAATCTGTGTCTAAGTAAACTAAAAAGTAATATCACTCCATATTACAAAACTTTCCTAAAATTTTAAAACAATCTAATTATTGGATACAAAAATCAATAGTTCTCATGATGAATTATTTCATCGTTTTACAAATGAACATTTCAAAACAATGCACAATCGTGTAGCATTACAAATAGATGATTGAGAAGCATACTTTCATTTTTGACATTTGCTTTTTCAAATTTCAAATTTTCCATTGGCTGACTTATGAAATCAATGTAGTAAGAATCATGATATATTATCATTTCTTCTTTCGAAGCAGGCTCGTATCTCTTCAAAATTGTCAAACATTTTGATCAATGCAAACATTTTTCTCTTCTCAATAGCTATTCATAACTTACCACTAGAGACATTTTATTATCAAGACCGTACCCTTGTACGAGATCGTCAACTAAGAAATGTCTGTATGGTTTCATGGCATGACCTGGACCAAAGTGAAATAGCGGTAATGTTTCTATAAAAATTTGATGTATTATGTTTTCTTTTTAATTACAACACATTATTTATTTCCATTTTCACTGTACTATTATAAAATTTAGTTCTGTTGAAATTTAGATTCATGTTTATGTGGTGATAAATGAGAATTATTAAAAAAAAAAAGAAAACTAGAATAGAATAGAATAGCTTTCACCCTCTTCAAGAGAAAATCAAGTAACGCTAAAGCTTCATATTAAAAAAAGAATTTTATTAAGAATATGATGCTGTCAGAAATTTGATCCAATAAAACTGTTACTTCAAAAGAAATCAAACATTTACTATACCATTAAAAAAGTATGCCACCCTTCTACGGGAACCGCTCAATTCCATTCAACTCTTGTCAAAGTCTGAGAAACATTTATTCAAGGAAAATAAAAGTTTCAAGCAACTGCAAATAACTACAGTATCATTCTTTAGTGCTCAGGTTAAGTTTGTAAAACAACCAAAATACTAAAAATAGTCATAAATAAATGTTTTATTGTGCTGTTGTTTTCCTTTTGATCTTATTGTTCAAAATTGATTTGTGAAACTGAAAATTCATACAAATTAGTATATCAACAAAACAACTGTCTTCATGCAGCATTTCCCAGTTTTATTAATTGACGCGTTTAATTTATAAATATTTCAAGTTAATATTGCAAATTTTATATAACTGACGTCTTTTGTGGTTCCAAATTATATAATCTAATAATTAATACCAAAGTTAAGGTAATATTTCAGGACAGTACAGTAGAAATAAGTTAATAATAATAAGATGAAATGAACATCAAGCTAGAAATACTTATCATAAAAAGTACTTATCGTTACACACTGAACAAGTAGTTTTTTCGAAGATACTAACATGACATTAAAAAAAAAGTTAATGTCAATGAAAAATTTGAAGAAATTATTTAATAAAGCTTATACCAAGTGGAAAGCGTTCAATTGACAAAATAATTATTTCACTAGTTAATCATAATTTCAAAAAACTGTGGTTTTTTCTCCAATCAGCATCTGTCTTTTAAAGCTGCTAAATGCCCCATTTGCTATTTGTAATGGGAATTTCGAGTTTTCAAGGGTTTTTTATATTGCAAGTAGCACTTAAATTCTGAGTTTATTCTACTCCTTGTGTTCTGGTTTATCGAAACAATATCTCTGCTTTAGTAAACAGTATTCGGCTTTTGCTTCAGTATTATTCGGTTCTACCTCAGTCAAAAGAGAAACTGTACAATAATAAGTACAACGCACAGCAATCAATCACGAGATTTACACGCAGGTACAAGACGCACGTAAATCAATATTTATTATGAATAGCTGATCTGTATTCAAAACGGACACTCAAGTTCTATTGAATATGTGTTGTCTTTAACAATATGTCATTTTATGTATTACTCTCAAAATTATTACAACTCTGAAATAAATGGAAAGTGTCATTTTTATGAAATTATATTCAAATTTTATTTTGTACAATTATTTATCATTATAATGTAAATATTCTGTGATTGTAATATGTTTTACATGAAGCTTTGCAATATTCCACTCCAAGTGAGCATTTGTGATTTTGTTTCTTGGTAAACCAATTGATTTCAACATTATTTTCATATTGATTGTATAATGCGAATACCTTCAAAATTTTTGATCAAGAATTATTATGAAATGTCTGTTTTGCACTAGTTATCAAAAATATTGTTCAACATTGTTCAAAAGTATGAAAAAAAAACCAGAAAAGACGATATGGCAAAATGAACTATTCTTGCCAAATTTATAATTTATATCCTTTTCTCGTTTTGTAGCATATTTGGAAACAGAAAGTGGAAGATAGAAGTAATTAATACCACCGTGATGAAATTTGAAACGAAGCCGTTATGATATTAGTCGAAAAATGCAGACTAAGGGTCAACTGTAATTGGAATACAACAACTCATGGCAGCTGTTTTCATTGTAACAGTATGTGTTGGATTCTAGCAAATATGGCTATTCTATGCATAGTGTAACCAACAGGGCTCTCAAGGCAAGAAAGTTCAAGCTAACTGCATATAACTGGGTCAGTAAATAATGGAATGAAAAACTGACGCTAGCCAATGAGCAGATCATCCGATTCGCTGCACCGAACATTCAGGTCACAGAATAGGCATAAAAGGCCCTAGTTGTTGCTGTTGTGAAGAGTGTAGTACAAAGTAGAAGCCGTGATTCTGTGTATGTGGTTGCGAAGTGTGTGGTGCCGGGTATAAATATGCTAATAAAGTTGTTACTGTCGTCGTGACTCATTCGGTCACAGAGCGTGCGGGGTGTTGCACGAACAATCGGTTCAACACAGGAAATGACGTTACCATGCACGCTACACATTGCTGTTTGTTCAAAAGAAAAGTCAATTCAACTGCAAAATAGAATAAATTAAAATTTTTTATCTTAATCATGATAAAATTTTCATCCAAAGTTCACAATTTGTGCAGCATGAAATGTACATAAATGTACTGCTTGCTCATTTGAAATTATCAAGAAGGAATTTAAAATAAATAAATATGTATGTAAAATAAAATCGATAAAGAAGAGCATTTGCAGGTTGACAAACAACCCATGACGAATACAGTGAATCATCAGCCAATCATAAACTGACAATTCACACAGCTAATCTGAACTTTCATTTATGTGCTAAAATTAAATGCGACTTTATTTTCAAATGATTAATTAATGTTTAAAAAATGTTTATTCTAAAGTTTTTTTTTATTAAAATTATAATGAAATTTTCGTTTTAATTTCAATCTTTACTTTGCAAATATTCATTTGATTGACCTTGATTTTCATTCTGTAGCTCAATGAAAGTACACGTGAAATTATTTTTGTCGAAATTTTTCTTTCAGGCTGTAACGTTTTCTAGATATTTTAAGCTTGTTATATGCCTTTTTTTCATTATTATTTTTTTTACATAATTATTAATAAAATTTAATAATGAGAATGAAATTTTTTAAGTAAATGTTCATCGTAAGCGGTATTCCACTTTTTGATCACTTTGCAGCGGAACATACGGCCAGTTATTGCTCAGGTCAAACTGTTTGCCATTTGTGCACTCTGGTATATTGTAGTGCGACATTTCTTCCAAGTTTAACGCTGTCATTTTATTATTTGAGAAAATTTATTGATAGAAACTTCACTCGCATATTTATTAGCTCGTTATGTTCCCCCGTTGTTTGATTTTTTTTTAATTTATAAAATTTATTCCATATTTACGAAAAGCGTTTTCTAACTTCTTGCCACCCCATATCCTGTTTATTGCAAGTAATTGTTTGGTGTTTTTTGTCTGAAGGAATGGAAAAAATTGCAGACGATTTCCAGAATCTTTCACTAGATGGAGGCTATGGTAATTATCCTCTAGTGCAATCGCAGTCGAAAGTGGAAATTACGTTTACCAAAGTCGATCGT
Source organism: Trichinella papuae (assembly GCA_001447755.1). NCBI lineage: Eukaryota > Metazoa > Nematoda > Enoplea > Trichinellida > Trichinellidae > Trichinella > Trichinella papuae. The sequence continues at coordinate 208,640 of JYDO01000021.1, read as the reverse complement.
CTTGGTGTTGATCTGGACGGTAAGGCAGTCTGGGTACGTGGACGTCTGCAGACGAGTCGCAGCAAAGGGAAAACATGCTTCATTGTTATTCGTCATCAGCACTACACCGTCCAGGCTGTACTGTTCGTCGGAGGTACAGTAACTAAAGAGATGCTGAAGTTTGTTAGCTCGGTTTCGAGAGAGTCAATTGTCGATATTCACGGAACTGTGAGAAAAGTGGAACAGAAGATCACCTCGTGTTCTCAAGATTCGATAGAATTGCATGTGAATCGTTTTTGGGTTGTAAGCAGCGCTGCCGCACGTCTGCCACTGCAGATTGAAGACGCAGCCAGAAGTGTGGTCGAAGGCGATCCGTTGAGTCATGTAAATTTGGATACTAGATTGGACAACCGTGTTCTGGATCTCCGAACTACAACTAGTCAAGCGATATTTCGACTCCAGGCAGTGGTCTGCGATCAGTTTCGCAAGCATCTGACGTCAAATGGCTTTGTCGAAATCCACACACCGAAAATTATCTCCGCGGCCAGTGAAGGTGGAGCGAATGTTTTCGAAGTGTCGTATTTCAAAAGATCTGCTTATTTGGCTCAGTCACCTCAGCTATACAAGCAGATGGCAATTGCCGGCGACTTTGGTCGTGTATTCACTATTGGCAGTGTTTTCAGAGCTGAAGATTCAAACACACATCGTCATTTGACCGAATTCATAGGCTTGGATTTGGAGATGGCATTCAATTTTCACTATCACGAAGTGGTTCAGTTGATAGGACAGATGTTCATTGAAATGTTCAAAGGATTGGAGAAAATATGCTCCAGTGAAATCGCAGCGGTCAGGAAACAATATCCAGCTGAACCGTTTGAATTCATTGAGCCGGCTTTAATATTGGAATATTCAAAAGCGATTGCCATATTGAGAGAGCAAGGCGAACATATTGGTGACTTTGACGATCTGAGTACACCGCAGGAAAAGCTTCTAGGTAAATTGGTGAAGGAGAAATATCAAACGGACTTTTACATATTGGACAAATTTCCGCTCTGCATTCGACCATTCTACACCATGCCGAATCCGCGAGAAAAGCAATATTCCAATTCTTATGATATGTACATGCGCGGCGAGGAGATCCTCTCCGGCGCGCAACGAATACACGACCCTGATTTGTTGATTGAACGAGCCAAGCATCACAATATTGATTTGAAGAAAATTGAAGCTTACATCGACTCGTTCCGGTACGGATGTCCACCGCATGCGGGCGGTGGTATCGGATTGGAACGTGTCACCATGCTCTATTTGGGCTTGAGTAACGTTCGTTTGGCATCGATGTTTCCACGTGATCCAAGACGTTTGACTCCCTGAAAAAGCTAAAAGACATCTTTAGCATTGCAATTCAACGGCGCATTGAACGTTCAATAAAAATTGATGCTTACGAATAAAATCTTACGTTGATCGTTTTATAATATTATACTTATGTACAGCCTGAATTTTCTGTGTTTGTAACTAACATAGGCACAATAATTTTTAATATCTCAACGAAAACTTTCAAAACAAACATTCAATTGTTTTTCTTCTATTGTTTAAATAGTCAATGCAAGCACCATTAAACTGTGCTCACTGCATTGATTTAAATTTGGTTAACAATTTTATGAGTATATTCTGAAATAAATTCTTTATTTACACTGCAACGCGCATTTCTGTTTAGTGAGGTGATTTTTCTTTTGAACATATTTGAAAAAGAAATTCAGTTAAATAATGGTAGTGCATTTTTTTCATCACATGCTGTTCGAACATAGCGGCACCTTTCATCAATTTATCAATTCTTTTGGAAGTTTCTGCAAGACGTGTGTATTTTTAATAGTGCAACAGATAGGCTATCAAAAATTATTTACAGCTGAAAATTTAATAATGCCTAAACTATTAACATATACTTGTATAAGCATAATTAATTTAATATATTCGTCAGTTCGAAAAGTGTACTACAAGGTAAATAGCAAGATATTCTGGTAATTTTAGTAGCCATGCTAATTCAAGTTATAGTATAATTTGATTATTTATTGAATAATATGTAAATTTTGAAATAAATAAATTTTTAATATTAATAATATAACTATTTTTATTGTCTAAATTTTAATATAATCATTAAAAAATAATTTCAAAAATTGCACTTGAATTTTTAAAGACTAAGTGCAGTCGAGTATGTCATACTGTAGCTATGATTGACCTTGAAAAGTGATTTAAAAGTAGCAGAGTATCGCAATAGAGAAAAAAACCTGGAGAAAAATAAACTGTTTTATGCATATATCATATATATTTTTAATTGAAACGAACATTTATTTAATGATGAATAGTGAATTTTAAAGTGATCTTGACAACACAGTAGTTTATCATTTTTCTCAAGCTACGAAATAGCTTTTACAAAAATGTATAATAAATGTATTTTTAACGAAAATTTATTTAAAAATTACAAAAACTGAATTCTGTCATACCTTAATAAGTTTGCAACGAATCGAATGTCGCAATGTATTTTGTGTGTTTTATCAAATATTTAATATTTTGTGTAAAAATACTAAATGTAGAATTTATTGCATTTTTAAAATTGTAATAATTACTTTTACAAACTAAAGTAGCATTTAGACACCGAATTTGAATCACTGCAGAGTATCATAAAAATGGAAAATTTTTTAGTTCAAAAATGTTGATGCCGTGATAGTTCGTGAATTCATGAATTCACTGAACAATTCAAGGATATAAATTAAGCCTATTAACTAGTAATTTATTACTTTTTCACTTAAACGCAAATGCAAGATGTGGTGAATTATCAAGTTGTTAATAAATGTTACATTAAAATTGAATATTGAATTTAGTCATTTTTCATTTCATATATTAATTAAAATTTTTCTATTATTCTAACTTTAGAATGAATTTCAGCCAAAATTGTGCAAACGAATTGCAGCAAAAATTCAATGAATTTTGATTAATACAAAAAAAAACATATAAATTTGTACCACAAGGTTTGCTTCATTTTTGTGTAATGATAATATTATTATTTATTTTAAATTAAGAAAAATTTAATGACAGAAAATTTTTTTTATTATTTTTAAACTTGAGCATCATATGATGTGTTACTGCAGTAGCGTCATTGGCCTTGGCAGCAGATGGTCAGCATTGCAGATGGCTTTCTTCGTTGCCTGTTTGTCGATGTGCTTGTGCGTGGCGTTTTCTGCTAAATTTTCGCTTGGCAAGGACGACAGAGTTTGATTTTTTTTTCTATTCTTCCGCGTTTGTGTTGGAAATTACCAGGAATTTTGTTATTATTTTCTTCATGTTATATTCTTTAAACTGCAATTCAGGTTATAAAGTGATAATTTTTTTTTTGATTTTATCGATTATGTACTTCAAATTTTATTTAATCAAAATTCTTGCTTAAATCAATTTTCTACTAATTTCTTTGAATTTTGTCGAATGCGAAATGCAATTTGTTGCACTTTCCATTGCATTTTACCTTCAGCATGTGAAATTTTATAATTTTGTTTCTTTTTTACTCTAATTATTGTGTTTGTTGACGAATTTATTTATTTGTCCCAAAATGTGATGATTCATTGGAATTTTGTTTCATCCATTTTCACTTTGACAATTTCTTAGTCATGCTGCTAGCAGTTTGGGTCAGTGTGTGCTTATCGCGTTGACTAAGTAAATGGAAGGTGTGTGCAAGCGATCAGCAGACGCTGTTGAATTTCGGCCGTCGCTTATAACCTCGACCTTGTTTTCTGAATACGTTTCTGAGCTTGTTGTGCTTTCATTGTAGTTCTGATCCTGCGAACGAAAATGAGTCACATACCACAAGGTCCGTATGTGGGCGATCAAGTTCCGATGCCAGTGATGGGTCCAAAGGATCAGCAGACCTTAGCTTGGGCCCATCAAAATTACATCATCGACTCTGGCATCCATTCTGCCGGCGTGAACACGTACGCGTCGTCGACATTGTCGGCTGTATCAGTAGTGAGCAATTTTATTGAAGAATATGGCGATCCGTACACACCAGGCTATACACGCGAACAAATAGACGGTATGAAGGATTTTTTTCTTAATTGTTGATTATTAATTAAATTTATTCAGGCATAAATGCTGAATACGAAGCAACTCGGTCTCAGCGAATCCGCGCAGCGATGTTTCCCGAAACGATTGAAGATCCGAAAGATCCAAGCATTGCCCAGTATGATTTCGGTCAGATGACTAATGTGCAACGCTTGGCTGAGCCGAGTCAAATGTTGAAAACGGCCGTTGTGAACATCATAAATTATCACGATGATGCAGAATTGACGGCAAAAGCGATTCCTGAATTGATCAAACTTCTTAGCGACGTCGATCAGGTTTGTATTGATGATTGAATGTAATTGCAGTATTTTACACCGATCCCCTTATACAGTAATTATTTTATTCTTTGCTATTTTTACCATAATCTACCTTTTATTTGTTTTCTTTTCTTGCTTGTACTCTTAAAATCCATTTCCCAATCTAGTAGAATGTATTTTAGATTGTAAATTTATATCAAATTTTTTTTTGTGAAATCAAGTAAAGTTAAGTAAATAATGTGAATAATTGCGAAGATAAGGAAAGTTAACGTTTTTGAATTTATATCAGTAGATAAGAGAGCTGTGCATATTTTTTTATTAAATATGTACAAATAGGTTTTGATAAGGTGAATTTGTTTTGCTGAAATGGCTTTTTTTTGTAAAAAGCAACGATTATACTAGTTTTGATAAGGGGAGTAATGGTGTAAAGTTGTAAATGGATAGAAAAATGTTTGACGATGTGTGAAGTTCACGTTTAATTGTTCAATTTGTAGGTTGTTGTTCAACAAGCCGCTATGGTAATTCACCACCTCAGTAAACGTGATGCCGAATTGATGGCATTGGCGAAAAGTGCAGATTTGGTCTCGGCGATCATCAATGCGATGAATTTGAATGCTGATCCAGAGTTGACGAAATATGCAGCTGGAATTCTTTACAACATTTCTAGACACTATGCAGGCTTGTTGGCAATTTTTCAGTCTGGTGGCATTCCCGCGTTGGTGCGTTTGTTGGGGTAAAGCAATTTATTGTTTTGTTTTTAATATTTTATTAAAAAATGATTTTTCTTTATTCATTATTCTTGTATAATTATAGATCACCCATTGATTCAGTTGTGTTTTACGCTATCACTACGTTGCACAATTTGTTGTTGCACCAACAAGGTTCCAAGGATGAAGTTCGTCGATCAGGAGGTGTACCGAAGATGGTCGCGTTGTTGCAAAAGCCAATACCGAAATTTCTTGCAATTGTCACCGATTGTTTGCAAAATTTAGCATACAAGCATGCAGAGACGAAGGTGAGTGGAAATTCGACGTGAACAATATTTTTCTTTTTGCAATAAAGCTGAGTATTGAATATTCAATTGCTGCAGTTGGTGATTCTCGCATCTGACGGTCCACGACAACTTGTGCGTATTGTTCAAAGTTATGACTATGAAAAATTGTTGTGGACAACGTCACGTTTGTTGAAAGTTTTGAGTGTATGTCCGCAAAACAAGCCGGCCATCATTCAAGCAGGTTAGCAAAGTTTGTTCTTCTTTTTTGGTATACATACATATATATTAGATTTAGATATAAAGAAATACAAGTTCTGTTTGTTTATTTGTTTGCTTATTTTTAATTTTTGTAGGTTGCATGCAAGTGTTGGGTCAGAGACTTGCCCATCCGTCTCAGCGCTTGATAAGAAGCTGTTTGGATTGTTTGCGTAATTTGTCTGACGAGGCAACGAAAGAAGAGAATGTCGAAGATTTGTTGAGACATTTAATCCAACTTCTCGGCTCTAGTGACATGGAAGTGGTCGCCTGTTGTGTGGATATCCTTTCCAACTTGACTTGCAACAATCAACGCAACAAGGTAAAGGCGGCCAGTTGTATGCAGTCGAATTGTACAGTGTGACCAGGATGGCTATTTCAGGTGACCGTCTGTCGTAACATGGGCGTAGAAGCGTTGATCCGTACGTTGCAGCAGTGTGCGACGCTATTTGAAATCGTGGAATCAGCCCTGTGCACGCTTCGTCATGTGACGTGTCGTCACCCGGATGTTGAGGCGGCCTTGAATTCTGTACGTCTCAATTATGGCATTCCGTTGATTTGCAGCTTTGTGAACTTCCACGCGCAGCCGTTGATCCGTCTGCCAGTGGCCAAGGCAGCTTTGGGTTTGTTGCGCAATTTGGGCGCAAATCCGGCCAATTTGGCTGCTTTCCGTGAACAAGCGGTCGTAAACAATGTCTGCATGTACTTTATACGCTCTTTCCAACAAGTTCAACAAGCACAACGTGCGAAAGCCGATCCGCCGATCATTGACGGCGTCAGCAGCATGGACATTGTGGAATGCAGCACGGCTACTTTGCACATGCTGTCCAAAGATGCATTGAATCGTAACGTAATGCGACAGATGAATATCATTCCAATTCTTGTTCAGGTATTAGCACAAATTTGCATATTTGCTTTTTTTTAATACCTAATTTTTTTTAATTATAATTATTGAAAATATTTGTTTATTGCAGTTGCTGTACTTTGAAGTGGAACACATCCAGTTAGTCGCGTCTGGCGCGTTGTCAGAATTGTCTAGCGAATTGGAAGGCGTGCACATGATAGAACAGTGCGGTGCCACGCCTCGACTGACAGAGTTGCTTCATTCTAGAAATGAAAGCATTTGTATGTTTTTTTTATTTCAAAATTTCTATTCTATGCTTCAGCACATTGGTGTTGTTAAAAAAGAAAAACATGTCACACGTTATTATTTTTTTAGCCGCTTACGCCGGTGCTACGTTGCACCGTATGAGTGCTGACAAACCAATTGAATATCGCAAACGTCTCAGTGTTGAATTAACCAGCTCGCTGTTGCGCGATGATGGTAGTGCAGCTTGGGTCGGATATTTTTTGATCAACTCTCCCTTATTTTATTTTATTTTATTTTATCCAACCTTTTTTTACAGGATGCAGGTCCTGATTCGTGTGTACTACCGGATGATTTCAGCGATGTACTTTATCGAGGTGATTTTTTGTTTGTTAGGCGTTTAAGGGAGGTGTGTGTAGTAATGTCGAATTCGTTGCATTTTACAGGCGCATATGACAACGCGATCAGTTACGATCAGATGCATGTGAACAGTCCGGCAGCGGTTGGAGTCGGCTGGGATCCGATGGACGCTGGCATGATGAGTCAACCGTATGGAACAGTGCCGGTTGGCATGGGTATCGTGCCTCAGCCAATGCCGCCGCAGCATTATCCTGGGCAACCACCGCCAACAATGAACGCCTGGTATGATACAGATTTGTGACGAAGCAAAAGAAGCCCGACTGACGGAATGACATGAAACCAACTTTACTTTTTTAACTACTACTTCGGCAATGATTTCTACAATAACATTTATTCAGTCTTACTGTTCATTCATCTATTAACTTAAATATAATTAATTGATACGTACGAATATATATATATATATACATTTTATACATAAATATTTAATTATTTACTCAAACATATTTAACACATTTAAGAAAATTTTTCTTTTATACGGCACTCCACATGAGCATTATGTACTGCACTCTTTTTATAAAATGCCAACAGACATTTTTATCTAAATTAAGCAACCAGTTTATTATGTTATTTCTTTTAATGACAGCTAAAATGTTTGGCCGCACATCATTTTACAAGATCATCCATGCTTATTCGTTAATTTGCTATTCAATTTCTGTTTTCAACATTTCGCAATGCTGATTTCATGACGTACTTGCATTAATACTTGCTTCTTCTTCAATTGATTGTCCATTCATTATAGAATGATTCACTACGGAGAATATACATGTTGTGTGCAATCGCTTGATTTTGAATCAGTTTTATATAACACATAAACTAAATGCAGTAATGCTTGTATCTTTAATTCATTGTTGATTGATTGATTCATTCATCATGGCGAATTGAATATTTGTACGGACTGAATTATTTATTCGTTTGATTTTCAATAAAATCTACAATATGAATGTGTTGTATTTTCAATTTATACAAAAGTTTACAGTATTTTCAAAAAGTGTATAATATCAGTAAAATAACAGAAATAGCAGATTTCCTTTTTGTTTTTAATGAACTGGTTAATTGGAAATGTTTGCACATAGAACCAACTTAAATGGAAGGTGCTCCAGATTATAATATTCCATGTAAATAAGTATGTTGATTATAATTTAGGTGACGAGTGGCGTTTCTAATCCTGAAGTCACATTTGCCGTTCATGCACTGATGGAAATACCAGAGCAGTACCGGACAATCAAAGCATTTGGTTATATATCTTAAATTTTACAATCCAATATGCAAAGTAAATTGCAAATACCATCTTGTATTTTAGTACTTCTTGTATTGCATTATTTATATATTATAACGCAATATTTATTTTGTAATACTTTTTATTTTAAACTTTTTTTCGAAAATTATCAAGATATAAATGTATTAATTATGTATAACTTATATACATATATGTATGCATGTATGTATTTATGTATGTATGTGTGGCGGTGTGTATTTATATGATTATTTATTTGTTATTCTAGTAAACTGAGCTTGTAATATTTGAAGTGAAGAACCTATGAAGATCATTTTTCGATAAATTACGGATTTACACCATGCATTAGATATATATACAGTCCAGAAGGAACTTTTGAAAAAAATAAGAATAGCAGAATTATTTCAATTTGAATGCTTTTATGACAAGTTTATGCAAATAAACCAGCTCAAAAAATATGGATCAGAAAAAGGAGCAAATGGACTCTGTAAAATATTTGTAAATTATTTGCTAAGGCACGCGAGCAACGCACGCGCTTATGCAAAAGTTCTTGAATTCACAGATCAGTCTTCATTTGTTAAAATATAATTTCATTTCCCATCATCAGAATTTAATATAAAAATGGAATTATTATATTATATTATATTATATTATATTATATTATATTATATTATATTATATTATATTATATTATATTATATTTGTATTTTAATTATAAACATTATTGTAGCATTTCTTTGATAAAAATTTACAACATTACTGGCACAGTATGATGTCTCGCTTTATTATCATTTTGTAAATACAGTAATATTCTATCGAAGTGCATTAACAGATGGATAGTTGAATATTTTTGACTGTTTTTAGATATGATGTTGGCACTTGTGTGTAAGTGATGTTAAAGTTTTCTTGGTTTCGTTTATTATGGCCATTAATTATTATTCTTTAACTTAACTGTTAACTATTCTTAATGAACTATTATTTAGGACAAACAAATTTTCTTTCTGCTAATATTTTATCATGTTGAGCGATTTGATAGCTGTCAAACGTTGCATAATTCAGCTTTAGGGAAAGCAGATGTTAACACACACTTCCCCCAATTATTTGATTGACGGAATGATGGAACTGTCGCATTTTCCGTATGCAGCTCATTAAAGCCGAAAACAAGCGCCATTGGTGACGTGATTGAGAAATTTAGCCGGTTCTACCTATCGCAGTGATCAAGTAATATGCCTGAAATATTGGAGCGGCTGTTGATCACACATGTTTCTTTATTGGATGGTGTGAACAAAATACTATCAGAGCCGTCAGCGTTGAAGGAGGAAATGTTCAATATTTAATTCAGTATCAATTCTGTGTAACACTAAGAGAAGACCGGGATAACCACTCTGTGTTTGTATAACAGGAGAACGTATTGCTAATGCAGCACGTGCCGATGTAAATGATGAGATGTTGGACATGATCGGCGGAGGGTGACAAACACAGCAGGGATGTTCGACGAGCAGTGAAAACAACGCTGTTGCTGTGCAAATGATACGGGGTATCGATCCACATCAGTTGCTTGATACTAAGAAATGTATATTGGAAAATTCACTTCCTTAACAACAATTTCATGATGAGTCGTATCCCAAAATGAAAATTACTAAGACACGGAAAGGACGCAAAATGAACGCATTGCAATGTAAGAAACAAACTACGTACATTTTAATGTATTTTTTACATTTCGTTTCTTTGTTGCTTATTACTATTAAAATGTTATTTACCTGGCACTATTTCGTCAATATCTGGGCAACTTTGCTATTAGGAACAGTGCAAATGAATTTGTAGCTGCTTTGTAATCCTCCTTGATCGATTCAAGTCACTCCTAGTAAAAAATAGTTTTTCAAATTAAGATTCTGATCTGTTTCTCTGGGCAAACATTTTCTTTTCGAAACTTTAGTATTTTTTTGTAGACAATGCGGTAGAGTGCTGCGACATTTTGCATAAGGAGTAGAAAATGTATTAGCCGGGGGTCAAAGTTAATTACTTGGAAATTACAAATACAAGGAAATTAAATAAATTGTCCATTCATGTCAAGGTAACCTGCTCATGCCGGGTATTTTTTTCATTCTTTAGAGTTATCCACCGGTAAGTAAAGTAAACCTTATTCCATTTTTCTCAAAAAGTTACGCGTTTTGTAAAATAAATTGAGCATAATTACAAGCAATAGTGTTCCATTTAAAGGTATGTAAATTTTCAATAGCCCGCAATCGATGATTTTTTGAGAAATTTGATAAAATTCCCGGTTTGGGCGTTTTACATTTATAGAACAGAAAAACTGGCATATTGCATGCAAATTCCGTTCCAATTTGATAATTAGAGGACAAGTCTTATCTCTAAAGTGTAATCAATCAAAACATTGAGTGAACAAAAATTTTAATCTTGAAAGTTACTGTAGGGCGTAAATGAAACTCAGGCACAATTGTTATTTAAATAAGTCTCTCATTTTGGCGAAAAAAATTGATGATTCTGTTGAAAAAATTATTAGAATTCTTTAATAAGCACAACTGTTAAGGTTTTAATTTATATTTCCTGAAATTTCGGCATACTTAAAATCCTATTTTAGTTTTCACTTTTTTCCTTATATCTGAAGAAATATGCTGTCAGGAACGGCGCGGATAAGTTTGTTGCAGTTCGGATATGATTTCCCATCGATACAAATCAATTCCAATAATTTTTGGAGAAAAAAATTTTTCTCGAAAATTTCGAAATTTCGTGAGCTATAGACTTGCTTGTTTTGCCAAAAATGGCGAAAAACTTGTTTTCAAAAGTTGGACTTTTTTTGATTGATAAACGTTTATATTGATAAATTATAGTGTTTTTGAAAGTTTTTCCGTAAACAGTCCAGTAGTTGTGGAATAAATGGCCTCTAAAGTTGGCATTGCCTATGTTAATACATTGGAAGCTGCCCAGTTTTTTAAAAATATCTCGGGAAATACGCAACGAGGGGCGTTGCGGATACGTTCATCGTACTTGGCAAATTGTTTCCGATCGATTGATGCCCATTTTAGCCAATTTCGGTTCTCAAAGTTTTTCTCGAAAATTTCGAAATTTTGTGAGCTATAGACTTGCTTGTTTTGC